>JAZGTI010011784.1:0-16307 GCA_036877585.1 Botia kubotai | reverse complement strand
ATCATGTTTTAGTGCTACAACAATATAGTTCCTTATAATTGGTCCAAGACGTTTTCCAGAATGTCTGTGTTTTGTGTATATATATCAAAATAATGACCATTGCCACACAGTCAGAGTTTCTCTCTTGCTGTGGAGTGTTTTGTATGTACAGTATGTGTTGACATGTGTCTGATCTCCTCAATGTGGTATTAACCTCCCTCGGTGCCTCATCCCGCCCCCTTACCCCGCCCCCCTTTCCCCAGCCCCTGTACGACGCCGCCTATCTGACGATGTACAACATCTGCTTCACCTCCATGCCTATTCTGGCCTTCAGCCTGCTGGAACAGCACATAGCCATTGAGATTTTGCTGGACAATGCCGCCCTCTACAGGTGCCAGACTGCACTGCACCTGTTGTACTTATCATTTTGTATTGCACTGCTGCTTACCTGTTGTTTCATGTCTTTCCAATAGAGAAATAGCAAAGAATGCCATGTTGCGCTGGCGGCCCTTCCTCTACTGGACAGTATTGGGAATTTTTCAGGGTCTTCTGTTCTTTTTTGGTGTCCGTCTCCTGTTCAGCAATCCAGCCCTTCAGGATAACGGGCAGGTTAGAACAGGAAGTGCATTTTGTACGTCTGTGAATCAAACAATGGGATTTGCATGTAATTCAGTCATTTTTTGCAGGTCTTCGGAAATTGGTCTTACGGAACGATTGTGTTCACGGTCCTTGTTTTTACCGTCACTTTGAAGGTTGGTAATGCTCTAGAAGTTTGAAACTTCTGACCAAATTGTAGAAGTTATGTGTTTTGTCAGAGAATGACCGCCGTCTGTCTCTCAGTTGGCCCTGGACACACGTCACTGGACGTGGATCAATCATTTCGTGATCTGGGGCTCGTTGGCGTTCTATGTGTTCTTTAGTTTCTTCTGGGGCGGTATTATATGGTGAGAACACATGAAATCCAGAAATGAATGATCTAGAATTTTTCATAAGAAACTGAAACGTATATATATATATTTTTTTTTTGCCAGGCCCTTTTTGAAGCAACAGCGGTTGTACTTTGTGTTTGCTAACATGCTGAGCTCAGTGTCTGCCTGGCTGGTGATCATCGTCCTTATCCTCCTCAGTCTGCTGCCTGAAATCCTTTTGGTGGTCCTCCGCAAACCCAGAGGCCCCCATTCACGACAGGTACACTCCTCCCTGATTCCTTCCTCTGTTTTCTGTGTCTCCCAATTGATGAGTTCTACCATACCATCCTGTTCTCGCTTATACAGTTCCATCCAGAAGATTCCACCCCATTTTTTGGGAAAATCCATTACCGTGCATTGCTTCATCTCCACCCGAGTTCCCTCGTGTACCTTTAGGCCTCTCATCTCTTCCATGTTCCATCATCCTTATGACCTTTCCACTGTCTCCTTTTCTGCCTTTCATTGTCATGAATGGATTTTATCCCTAACAGGACCTACCAGCGGTTTAGATTGTGTTGTGATTGGTCAATCGGACAGGAAGTCAATCAGTCTAATTGTTACAATCACTCTTCTTCTGTGTCCATTTACATTCACCCGTAGCTTTTTGTCCCATGTGTTGTTGTGATTTCGATAACCTTTATTCCGTTAGTCAAGCGGGAGACCTGCAGTCTCTTGCCATCAGCTAGCGTGCTTGTCACTGACTGCCGGTTAACATACCACAGCTACAATCAATAAACAATAATTAAACCCCTTCAATTATTAGACAACTGTCAAGTCAGCAGTCTTCCTCATGATTGTCCATCCATCCATAATCATTACAATTTCAAGAAATATTTCACTCTATGTGTAACGAATCTATATAATATATGGCTTTCACTTTCTGAACTGAGTGACAAAATATCAACGTAGTTTTTGAGATGCACCTGTAAGTAACATTAAGCAGACCTTCAGTCCCTGTGTTGATTAAGTGAGAGATGAACATATGGTGTTAATCTGCCCCCTGCCTCCACACAGGTAGGTGTCCTGGCCCTTCCAAAAACATGCAGCGTGTCAATTAAACCGTCCAAAGCAGGTGGACATGGAATGCATAATCGCATCTTATTTACATGTTGTTATAATTACACCATAGCATGTCAAATCTAAATAAAAATTTTCATGTACAGGACTTGATTTCCAGGTTTAATATTGGTTGTTTAGTTTAAGATTGCTGGATTCCACCAGAAGGGAAACAAACCTTTTATTGATCAATGTAAGTTTTCATTGAAACTAAGATCTTAATTTTGAGACCCAAGTAATATGTTTATAGCTATTTAGCTATTTTTAGTATGTATTTATGAAATTAATAGCTTAAATATAAAATAATTGGAGAATTTCTGCCATTAAGTAATGGACTGTTCATTCAATAACTTATTTTACATTTTGAAACCTTTACTTTGTATGTATAACTTTTAGTTTTAAGTTAGAGTTTAGTTATCACATTCGGCAGGCCTTCAATATCGTGTGATTCATGTGTGAAGTAATTTTGTTATAAAGTTACAAGTCGACATTGGAGTTTGGATTTTGTCTCCAATCTCCACATGAAAAACACAACTAACCGTCCATGCTAAGTTTGTAAACCTTTAGCTGAATCAAACGGCACAAACGGAACTTTTTACCTGGGTATTTACTTCATGACTGTTGTCTCAGACCTTTGTCCTCCCTCCTTACCCTTATATCCACCCTTTCTCACCCATGATCCTTTGCTGATTTTCCTACCATCTCTTCTGCTCTTCGGTCTCTTTCCTCTTGTGTTGTGCTGTAGATGAAACGACGACTTCCTTCCTCTGGGACATCCACTATCTTCATGCTGTCGCAGACTGCTAGCACACACAGCTTTTCCTGGAGCGACTGAGGTCTCTCTGCCTGCTCCTTTTTCTCCTTTTTGTCTCTCTGTCTCCTCCTATGGGTTGCCTGTGTATATCCTCTGTGTCATGCCTGCTGTCTCTCCACCTGTCTGTTTGTGCCCTCTCTTTGAGGTGGTGTCCTCCTCTAGCTTTCTGGTTGCTGGTGTTGAGTTTGTTTCTGGTACAAATGTGTTTTTTAAAGGATCTGGGTTTGGAATCGTCAGTCAGAGTGTGTTCCATGGTGGTGTCTTGTTTGTTTAGAGGCTTTGTGTTAGAGATTTCCCTAAGAGTGAGTCCATAAGCTGTGGTGGTGGGTGGTACTCTGTGTGTTGTGTGTGTCAGGGCTGCAGGGTATGATGGGAATTCCTTCAGCTGCCTGTTCTCGGTGCCTGCTGTCTGCATGCCCAGCCAGGAGAATGTAGCACGCAAACACATGGGGTTTCCTGCATGCGTGCTCGGCAAAGCCCTCACTGCCCCCCACCAAAACCACTGCGACTTATTTCTGGGTGCATTAGTGCTGGTTAATTCAGTGTTACAATTTGTGTATTTGCGTGTATGTGTGTTTAGGAATGTTTGTCTTTGTGGGTTTATATAGTTTTAGTGTTGGCTTCTTTTCTGCATCATAATGTAGTAAAACGTGTAGGGATTTAGTTAGAAAATGTACCAGTATCATTTTTACCAAAATACGTGATATGCTAGATAATAAATAATAGGTTACATTTAGACATTTGGAAACTATCAATGCATAATTGTGCACTTATTAATGAAGTTTGAGATTATTTTAATTACTGGTATTCTGATTTCCTTTGTTAGAAAAAATAAACATCAGAAATATCTTTATAGCTGCGAATCCTCATGCTTGTGATCCAAGAATGAACAAACGGTTAATTGTGCTTAAAGACTAACATATCTCATAGCGATTGTTCACTAATCAATTATTACTTCCACATTCAGACCTATAAACATCTTTTACATTTTACTTAACTGTTTTGTCTTTGTTTGAAACTGAGATGTACAGCAGTGTGTGTGTGTGTGTGTGTGCGTGTGTGTTCATTTGAGTGTCTGATCCATCGTGTCCTAAGTGTCTTTCACCCCCCCTTTCAGAAAAAGCCGGTTCAGTCAAGTTCTTCAGCCAGACCCCTGCTCATGAGAACCTTTTCAGATGAGTCCAATACTGTCATATGAACAGGTACCAGAGCCCAGTCAGAGCCCCACTGAGTGTCTGACCTTAGCCAAATGCAGGGAATTTTCCTTTAGTTCTGCCTCCTAGTGCAGTTGCCCCCTTGGGTTTAGTTGGCCTCTTCGGAGGGATGAATGCTTTTTATTTCCTCTTCATTCTGCTGTGGATATTCTGTCTAGCTCAGGATCAACTCATGTTGGTTGGCTGAAAAGACATTTTGTTATGTTTTAATCTCAATACACTTATGCAGTGACCAGACACCTTTTCAGCACCATGTTTTCATAAACATAAACATTTGATTCTTGCTTATTCCTGTACTATTGATAGAACGTTGCATTAGCAGTGCAATAGGTTGTTGGTTCGATTCTTACGTTAGCTTAAAGGCACTGTAAGTTGCTTTGGATAAGCGTCTGCCTAATACATACATGTAAATTATACAAAGCAAAAATTGGACAAAGGTACAACGCTGTGCACTGTGGAAATAATCTACTCAGATGAGTTTCTGTGAGTTTAAATTGAATTCTTAATGAAATTTTTTTTAAACGATTTAAATGTATTGTTATATACTTACATATATTTATAGAATGCATTTAACATCCTTGCTCATGGGTAGGTCTGTCTAAATGAGATTTATATTTTTAAAATCTGTATAAATATTTTAAATGGGATTTTTACCTTAGGAATTTAACACTGTTGAACCAAATGGATCAAGAACTACAGTTTTGTGTAAAAAGAACTGCAGGAAAACACTGAATGAATATTAAATGATCCTTTCAGCCTTCCAAAGGAAACTCAGCCCCCATAATTCCTTGCATGTGCTACTCAAGTAACCGGTGATTGGGTCCTTATTAACTGACTAAACCAGTGTTCTGTCATATTCTGGTTAGTCTCATTGTGTGGGTTTCATTTGTGCGTGGATGACAATGAGTGTGGTCTTTTGTGTGTTACTTACATTGAAATTAAACCTCAATGTGATGTCGTTGTCTTTTGTTGTGGTGGGTGTTCTGTGGTAGTTATTGTGGTTGTCATTTGAAATCTTTTTCTTTTGTTTTGCTTTTAGTGACTGTAAACGTCATTCAACCCCTTCAGTGGCTTCCTAACCTTGTTATCAACCATGTTTATTTTGGTTGCATTGATTGTTTCTCTGTGTAAACTAAAGCTTTGCTTTCTGCATGCTGTTATGCTTGTGTTGCCCGTTTGCCTGTGCTTCAAGCTTTTACTTGGGGTCAGTTTTTGGTTGTGATGGTTATAAGGTATGAGCGAGGTTAGAAGATATCACCATTGTATTAAACCTGCTTCTCCTGTTCTTCTCAGCTGTCAGAGGATTCCACAACTCACACAGTCAGGTAAAGTGCTTGACCTGGTTTTAAAGGAATGTTGTGGGTTCAGTACAAGTTCAGCTTTGACATGATACACAATATTTCTGGAATCTGATTGGACGGTTTCTGTAATTCTCAGCAGGATGCCACAGATGATGTCAGTAGAGCTAAAGCTTGTTTTGAGCCCGGGGCATTGCTTTTAACCAGGATACGCTAGAGTGTTTTTCTATGGATTAATAATGAGCGTACAGCTCCTGACAGACAGATTCTCCAATGGTTTTGATTTGAGCTTGATGTTGCATACAGAGATCTCTGGGTTTTTTTGGGGGGCTTTTATTGTGATCAATCGACCGCTTTACTGTACATTAAAACTTTAATCAGCCTGTTTTACTCTTAAAAATAAAGGCTCTTAAATGGCTCTTTGTTGGGGTGTATTGTTTAGTGAAGAACTTGTAACATTCATAGAATGTTTCCATTGCACAGAAGCTTATTTAATAAAAATAAAAAAAATAATTCTTTTAAGAACCTTTCACATATAGGTTCTTTGAGGAACCAAAAATGGTTCTTCTATGGCACCTTTATTTTTAAGAGTTTATTTTTAACTGATTTTGACTCTGTGGAACATGTGTGTTATAGAGTTTTGAGTGTGGATGTGTTTTTTGCTCCTCCACAGATGGCTGCTGTAACCCCCCTGTCCTACAAACATCTGAAGGAGCGATACTGATGGGTTCAGACTGCTGCTGGGGTCCAAACATCTACAGGAGCCAACGCCCAAATAAACATGAAAATGGAACCAAATTGAACTCCTCACACCAGGCGTATCAGCCACTCTGACCTTCTTATCACCTCGTCTCTTCTGCTTTCTCAAATCCTGCTCAATTCCTCATCCCAGCATGATTCCACAACAACTATGTTGCCCACCCTCACGTCGATTTATATCCTGCTTAGCCAAATAAACAGTCACAGCACTGAAGTATGATGCCCTTTCCTACTGCCACACCCTCACATTAAACCCCACGGGGAAAATTGTGACGATGGCTACGTCATCAGCAGTACCCGAGCGCTACGGGATGTGCCGACATTCATGCTCTGCCTTGCTCTTCCTCATCGGCATGAGCGAAAATTCCCAGAATTCCGTTTCCTTCAACGTGCTCTCCAGTTTTATTTAGGTTTCTTTCCTTCGTAGGCAAACATAGTCGGCTGCCAGGTGTGATCACTTATCCCAAATCTAGTTTAGAGTTTTGTGATATGTAGCTGAGATCCCTAAATGTGAGCTCTACGATGCTGCACTGGGGGCCGTGATGACCCTGTGGGTGTAAAAGCTGCCTTTCAACAACATGTTGTGTGTAAAAGCGCATGTAGACGCGCATGTAGAAGCGCATGGAGTTCTGGAATATCCCATGGTGCCCATCGACTCCGTGCGTGTACATGTGTGTGATAGAAAGAAATGGAAAATTAGTCATTAGAATTTTCATGTACTGTCATTTATGTTACTGTCTGTTGAAACGGGCATCAGTTTACAGTCGGATTACAAATTTAAGATGTGTACTTGTGAAAGTATGGATATTGTTGCTCGAAGCCAAAAAAATGAAATCGGAAAGCAGGCTACTTGTTTTCTGTGCAAGTTCATTTTTGAAGATGAATTTGAGATGTGCGCTATATACGCGTGTTTTCTGAAGAGTAAACGCACACGGCAAAATTCGATCTGTAAAGCGCACTTAGATGCAACTGAGCGAGTTAAGATTCTGTTCACTGAACAGAAAACAGGAAGTGGGCCAGTTTGCACTCTTCTCCGTGGCATTTACATTGACCTGTCAGCTTTGTACTCCAGGCCAGTGCTTAATGTTAGAAGTGAAGTCAGATATGGAACATGTGCACACACTTCACATCGCTTCACTTTCATGCGGTAACTGAATGAATCACTTTGAAGGGGTCCATTTTAAGGGGTGGAGCTTAAGTTGGTTAAAACTCTGGGCTTGATGCATATTGAAACTCAAGTCACGTTTGCCCTCTTTGCTACTATAAACTGGTTAGGAGGGTCTTCATTGTACCTTTTCGTGCTTCTAAATACATTCCATTTCTACGTGCCATGGTTTCAATCACTTTTTAGATTATAATTGAATTATTTTGTTCTTGGATTTGATTCTATTTGACATATTTATTGTACCTTGTAATTGTACTCACAAAAGTTATATTTTTGTCAAAGATTTCTTTTCTTAAATTGTTGAACATTGTCAGCTTGTGCCAATTAATTTTTGCCTGTGCAATCCGCTGTTGAACAGATTGGGTTTCTGTATCCTGTAAGCCTGAGAAGACCCTGTAGACCAGCAGCTCTGGGCTCTCCTTTTCTGATCCGAGATCAGTCAGATCTTCCACTGATATTGGGCCGGTCATGCATATACTGTATGAATGAAGCTGATACTCTATTGTCCCTTTAAAATGAATAATATATTTAGTTCTGTTTTCTGCTTGTAGCCCAAAATGGGTATAAAGAGTTGATATCTGGCATGTTTTATGTTTCATATTTAAAAAAACAATGCCATATGAAAATGCCCCGTTCTAGCTGTCCTAAGTGTGTTTGTGAATGTGCGTGAATTATTCAAGGGAAAGTGGTGTGTGTTAGACCTTTGACTGTGTCATGATGCTAAGCATCTTAAGCTCAGCTTAAGTCTGGCTTAAGCCAGCTGTATCGCAGCTCTGCGGAAACCTCCAGGCCTTGTATTCATATCTGATTACACCATGAATCAGCTTTCCAGAGAAAATATATGGAGCTCTATTTGACTTTGCTTTTGAATTAGCCATACGATTGCCAACTTAGGCCGGTTGGGTTTATGTTTCTGTGCAAACATAAATCCAACGTAAATCCATTTGTCTTTTCCTGTGCATGGGTGACCACTAATGCCACCACTAGACTGAACCCTGGTGAGCACATACACACTCACACGATGAATGGACACATTCATGTGTGTGTTCAAGCTCAGATCGGGGGTGGGGGGGGGGGGTGTTGTTCTTGCCTGCAATGTTTAAAATTTCCAAACAGACCTTTAAATGACTTCAGAGATGCTATTTTCAAAGCTTATATTGTAATTCTTGGATTCTCATGTTGCCTGAATATAAAAAAAATCTGATTGTATTTTTAATGAAACTTTTTGAGCCACTTTTGTAAGAAAAAGAAAACGTCCAAAAAAAAGCAGGGAAAGGCTGCCTGATTTTGGAGGGTGAGGTAGGGCTGAAAAACAGGGCGCTGTGAAAAACAATCAGGCAGTACCACAGTCAGCCCTGCTGCCTCCATTACGTCCCTCAGGCACCAGCTGATCTGAATGTACCTCTTAAGACCAGTCTGTTTCAAACTTCTTTAATAAATGCTGTTTTGAAAGAAGAAACTTCTGTCTGATGTTTTAACTGTTTGCTGAGGCTGTGATTTAAGAACTTTTTGCAATTTTTTCATAAGTAGACGCTGAATTTCAAGCAGTGTCCTGTAGTGTGACATCATAAACTCCATCTGAATCAGTTTTAGGCAGAATTTCATGATATCAAATTAATAGAGATACTGCATGGCATATGTGTTCAAATTAAAATTAAATATATTAAATGTATTATATAAATATATAAATATATTTATCAAATATATAATATTAAATATATAAAACTGTTTAAGAGAACAATAAAGAAAGCTAAATGTTGTTTAAAAATGCTAAAAGGCGTATCCATGTCTGTGATTCACTTTCTCTTAAATATACGTGTATTTGTTTAACGTAAAAACGTGTTTATCTTTGTCCAGTACATTTCATTCATATGTATTGAAAGTTGTTAGCTTGCTTGTCTGTCCTGCTGTCTTTGTCCAACCATTGCAGAATGTGCATATTGAATGCAGATTGTAATACCATGTCATTTTAGACCAACAATGCCCCATGCACATTAGACGGGGTTGTTGAAGTGTAAATAGTGTGTGTCTTTGATAACAATGCCTCTTATTCATGTAACTGTCTTTGTGCATTTTTCCCACACGTCATATTTTTCTGTGTTCTAAACAATGAATCTCTTTGGGCTGTGAAGAAAAAATAGTTTTGTTTTCAATAGTGATATTCAGAACAGCCTGAGTGAGTGAGTGAGTGAGTAAGTAATAAGGATGTGAATGGGTGTAATATTTGCATGCATGAGTCCTTTACAGCAGTGAGAGGAGATACACAGCATTTAAGCCACTGCCTGGGAGAATCTGACCAATAAGGAGAGTGGAGACGAGCAGTGGGTGGAGTCTAAACTCTACAGTGGAGAAGTCAATGGGGAGGGAGTTGGCAGTGTGTCAATAGTCTGAGCCTTACAACGATGCAGAACTGACGCACTTTAACTCGCCAGAGCACAAGAGTCAGGACTTCACAGCTGGGGGGAGTGTGCTGTGCGTTTTAAGGGCGCGGACCGTCAGCACTGTGGACAGGAAACACTTTTAAGCAGATTCTGTTTTGGAACAGGACACCATACCAACGACCTCATCCTCTCTGCCCCTCCCTTACCTGCGTGTTGGTTTTTGTAAGGTGAGATGTTATTGCAGTACCACTCTCGACTGCAGCAGGCTGTTTGTCATAGATAATTCCGGATACTGTTTCCTCTAGTGGGGTTTTCTGTGCTGCTGGAGTTTGCGGATGTACTTGTTTCTGCTCAAGGTGACTTGGGGAGTTCAAATGTGTGAGTGGCAGCACGGAGGTCCTGATACGCTGCACAGTGGAGCGGAGCCTCAGCCGGGATCTGTTCTGTGGAGGTGGTGAGATGGAATCCGAGTGGCGAGGGATCTGAGGGGCCTGAGAGGCCCAGAGTCAAATCACTCCTCTGCAGGAACAGCCAGGGCATGGGCTTAGCTTCTCTCCAGGAGCCCCAGAAAGACATGGAGGGCTATTACAACCTTTTGCAGGCAGGCTCTGAGCTGGAGAGCACGCTGCAACGTGAGTATTCTTTACACAGCTGCTTCATCATTCAACACATACACGTTGTGGATCAGTGGAGGAGATTCTAAAGAAGTACCACTTTTGTGGTAGCAAGGGTTCTCTGTATGCTTAGAGTATATTAACAGTTGTTTGGTTTTCAAAATGGAATTCTGGGAATTATTATGTACAGTGCTATTGTATGGATTATGCATGTGATTTATAACCTAAAGGAGTTTAATCTAAATACGATAATCTGCTTGTTGAACAGAATGCAGTTTTTTTGCATGCAAAAGTCCAATTTCAATAATGAAACATGCATTACGGAATTGCACGATGGAATTCTGCAAGGGTAAACACTTCTTCACTGGAAAGATATGCCGTGCATGCGTGATGAAACAACATTTTCCTAAAACCTTAATGTTGGGACATCGGAGGCCTGCAGAGACTGTAAATCATGGGTGTATAATCATGTCATGTGGGATTTAGGCCAGTTGTGAGATTGGTGGATGAAAACAGAATTTGTACCGTTCATACGGCAGAGAGCAGCTGCCCTGCTCTCTGCCACTGTGTTTGTCAAATCAAATCAGCTCTAAAGCCACAGCATTTTCCTTTAGACCATGACTCAGCATCTTCATTTATAGCCCCGGCTTCTCTTTCCCGAGTTTTTACCGGACTGCATTGAAGTCGAACTCCGAAACGTTCGTTCTGTTGTGTGCTGTAGGATATTTGCTTTACCATGCCTCTATTTGTCAAGGTGTTTCCTGGAAAGGATTAGACGATGTGGGTTCTTGGCGCCTGTCCCATGTTGGGGTTGTATTTTATGTGTGTGTCAGTGTTAAAGTAAATGTGTTTCGTTGATTACGTTGTAATAACGCAGGTGTAATTTGAGACAGCAGGTCCAGTCAGGTCCTGTCTACAAACAACAACATTCTGATACAGGCTATTGTGAACACCTGTCTAATACTAGATATCCATGCTGCAGTAAGGATGTTTCTGCTGTAGTAATGTAGAATGTTAGTATGCTTCACGTAACCTGAACCAAACGTATCACTTAATTCATTTGATCTGAAAAATAACCTGTGAGTATGACCTGTGTAATGTTTCATAAACTCTGTCTGATTTCACCTTTTAAATCAGCTGCTTGTCAGTGAAGCTGTTTGTGTGTTGAGCTCTTCATTCCTACAGTCTCGCTGCAGGCCAATATTTACATGTTTTTGTGTACGCGCGTGAGTAAAAATAAAAAGTCTTCAGTGTCGGATTTTAGTTAATTTCAATCATGACACAACCGTATTTGTAGATCCAAGCGTAGTGACCTGAAAAGGTACAGTATTTTAATATTTAAACGAAAATATATAAAAGTATATAAATATCATAGATGATAAAGTATCAAAATAAACCAAACAAATTATGGCCCTTCAGTTCCACTGCTAGAATAACCACAGATGTTGTTTATCACATGGACTATAGACATGTTCCACAACTTAGTCTTAGTCTTCTTTTGTAAAGCATTTTGCTTGAACATATTGTTCTTCCACTGCAATCGCATTAAATAAGTGTGACTTAATTTAAATACTTTTTGGTGCCGCTGTATCTAAAACACTTTCAAGCCTTTAACCGTCTGTGATGTTTCGTTTACTGATGTTTTTAAATATAAAGCCATTCAGCTAATCCTCTCAACATTTAGGAAAAATATCCGTTTAATACACAAAACAATGAAAAGTGTGGAAACATGGTGAATTTGCAGGGTTTTTTATGTGCATGAGATCTGACTTTGGAAATAGAAAGCATAGCGCAGAAAAACATAATTTGTTTCAAGTTCAGAAGTTGTTTATTGAAAACTGTGCTGTTCCGATTCTTCCTCACGCATCAATTTATTTCGAAATATAAGCCTTTCATATGAAACCAAATAGCAGTATTTGATTTAGGAACACAACTGCTATTCTATAACATGTTCACTGGTTATTAATTATTAATGAAGTTCGACAATTTTATATATACGTGGAAGCTCTCCGAGCAAAGATGTGCTTACATGAACAGTGTGACATGTTTGTTTTAAACAGACTGTGGCTGATTTCTTTGTACACGCCCTGAAAGGAGCATTTCCCCAATGTTGTTTTAGGAGAGAGCTGCTGTTTGAATTTACCACTGACAGGAAGTGCTGTGTGTGTGTGTTTTTTGATTGATGCACCTGAAGTGGCATTAGAAAAACACTTGTGACTTAATAGTGACTTAATAGTGACTTCATAGACTCTTAATAGTCTTCCATAGTTTGCTTTTAAATAATTTGCTAATGTAGATGATCAATGAAAACATACACTACATATAGTCGTGCACCATAAAGCTTTCAGACACCTAATGTTTGCTTTTAAATTCATTGTTGTGTTGTGCCTGGTGACAGTTTGTGACATAATACTGTTAAAATTGTTGTCCTGTAAAATTGTTTCATAGCATTTCTGTTGGACATGACTGTGTATTGAAAGCACGATGATAATCACACATATTTCCAATGAGTCTGGTTAAACATTACGTATACGATTTTTAACAGTACGAGAAATAATGTAAATGTTCATAGGTAACTAGATACAGTACAGATATTGTACATAATAATCAATATTCCGTATAGCGTATAAAATTTCACTTTGCGGAATCTATCTGGTTTTGCCTGTCGCAGACACAGGAAGTGTGTTCATTGTGAAGACACTGGAGACCGGATCAATTCTGGTCCATTATGTAATTTGAACACGTCCTCTATTGTTAGCTTCCTCTGTCAGTGTATTGTGGCATAACACGAGGGAAACTGAACCGCTGTCTTTGATACCTCAGTCTCTGGCTACGATCCATTTCGACGGCTATGCAGACAGCCACGCATCTGACTTAGTGCACACGTCTCACTCGTCTAGTCGCTCTCTGAGCAGTCACTTAAACGATCTTGTGAATTTTATATAGCACTATAAATTACAGCTTGTTGTGTGCACACGTGAACACGAGGTGGCGGTGTTTCCGCACTTGCGCCACAGCAGAGCTGGGTTGGTTTTGTCACACAAACTCACAGCAACATGACCCACACTTGGCTGATGTGTTATTCATATGACTCCTCTTCATTATCTCCTCAGAGGTAACAGTCCCTGTGAGTATGCAGGAGGTGGCTGGCTACATTGAGAAACAAGTGGCCTATTTATCAGGTGGGGTTTCAATTTTGAACTTCATCTGGTCATTTATCCGATCTCTCAGAAATTGATTTTGCGGCATTGTACATAGTACATACAGTAATTTTGTATACCTTTGGATGGCAATTAATAACACTGTGCATATTGATGAATGGATCATCTCAACACATCAGAAAAGCTTGTTAAAACAGTTGAGATCTTACACCTTTACAGCGTTAACTTCAAACTGTTGTTGGCATACAGCTGATAATGAAAAATGTTTGTTTTAATTGCAGGGGGTCGTGGTGAGGATTCTAGTGTCGTCATCACTCTCCCAGAATGCTCTGCTTTCAGTGACATTCCCGAAGAAGCGCTGGCCAAAGTTCTCTCATACCTCACACTGATTCCGAGGTCTGTGTTTAATATACACAACCCGCTCCGTCTCACTGCAATGCAGTACAGCGGTAGTCCCTTACGTATTCACTTCACTTGCAACCGGCCTGTACCCAAATTGAGCTTAAAAATAAATGTATGCGTTATGTGTACTGCGGTACAGTTAGTATGGTATACGCACAAACATTTTGACAAGGTCTTGGTCACATTTAAACAATATAACACGGTCAGTATACTTAATTTCCAGGATCAAATTGTACCCCCTGAAATGCAAATTAACATATAACAAACATGTTCACGTGTTTCCAGAGCACGGCAGCCTGGTGTAAAATTTATCATCATTTTAGACCGAAGATTGGATACTTGGACCTCGATCAAAACAGCACTGGCCAGAATTGCGGTGAGACATTGGTTAATAATTGCTCGACGTTGTTTTTTCCTCTATTTCTCCATTTTTTAATATCTGTATCAATAAAAGCAAACGGTTAGAGATGTTCTGTTTGTGTTTTTTATGTTTATTTTAAATGTTTAAATAAACATCTTCCCGTCGGCCGTTAACTTTATAATTACTATTTATGCTGAAACGGAGCTGTCGGCCTTGTAGCTGTCCGCGGTGCTGAAGTTATTTGACGCAGCTCACTACAGTGTACTTGGAGAACGCCCAGTTCTCTAAATGCAGCATCTCTTACATATAAGTTTGCATAAAGGAGGTATAGGTTATATATAATTATATATATGCAGAATCTATGTATATATGTCTATATCTATATCGATAGACAGATGTTTTGTAAGCTCAGTGTGTGAAACCCAAGCTCACTGAAGGGAACGCGTGAGTTAGCACAAACTCTGCGCAGGTTTTTACATGATGACGCTCTTGGGGCGAGGGAGAGGTGAGAGCAGGAGAGAGACAATGCAGACGGTGCTGCCACCCTCCAGCTGCAGCAGTAACGCTGCGGCGATGCATCCTGCAGACCGTTCACTGCACCGGGCACCGGTCTGCCAAGACAGGATGGGCGAGGTTAGAAGCTCCGCTCATGTCTTTAAAGCATCCGTAACGACGAGTGAGCGAAACTACAGGCGAGGATTTCCCAGGATGCGCCGGAGCACGGTAATGTCTGTGGTAGTTTTCTGTAAGCCTGAGGAGTTAAACTGAAGTTTAGTTCGACGGGCAGAATGCGGCAGCTGGATCGCTACACTGCGGCGAGACGGGGATATTTAGCTTAGTCATTCGACCCATGTCTGCAACCGAACGGATTATTTTGTCATGTAACGCATGCAAGGTATTATAACGAATGAAAAGGTACATTCGATGTCATAATTGCCGCAGACGTCGCTGCTGTTTACAAACACGTAAGGACAACTCAATGTCAAGACCGATTTCCTTACCACGTTCAACTGCTTAGATGAAATGTCACAAAGCTTGAGAACTTGGTGTCCATTGTTTCTGTTTTCAAAGCAGTATATAAGCCACTGCACTCAGTTTCGTCCTAATTACACATGCGGCGTGTTCTCGAACCCGTGTCTTGTCATCACCGCACGTGTCTGCTCTTGATGGATCGATACTGCTTCATCCTCAAGTGTAATACAGTTACAATAGTTATCACTGGATGTTGATGTTAGGCGGTTAATTTAGTTTTACTTAGTAAGGTTAGTTTGATTGACAGGTTCTCCAGGAAGTGTCTCGTGACTGATTGTCACTTGTCATTGTGACTATATAAGTTATGTGTTGTGTACAGTTTTGGTAATAATTGAAAGTACAGGATTTAAAGTAACATTGGAATTTTTTCAGTGTTGTCACTGTAGACAGCATTCGATTTGAAAAATGTAAACTGTGATTTAATCTAAACAGCAGTATGTGTGACATGCTATACTTTATTTAAAAGTCTTAAAATTAGATTTACATTTTTTTACAATTATTATACAATTCGGAATATTTGTACTTTTAAAATGCATTTATATCACATCGTAATGCTGGCCTGTTTTTAAGTGAAAAAAGCAAATATAGTACACAAGTTTTAAAGATATTTGTACCTAAAGCCCAAAACCAGACTGTGACACCTTTCTGTCTAATCTGTTTATCTTTTATTTATCTTGTTTTTTGTTTCGCATCCCTCTCTATCTTACCAGTCTGTGGTGGTCTTAACCTGTTTATCCGGCAGGCTGCTGATTTGATCCTCTCTCTCTAGGCTTCATTCCCTGGAAACCTGCATCTGGTGTTGGTGCTGAGACCGACCAGCTTTTTCCAGCGGACTGTCACTGATCTCGGCTTCCGCTTTAGCCAGGAAGACTTCATGCTCAAAATGCCTGTATGACTCCATACGACCTCATCTTCTGTCATTCACAGTCTATCTGACCCGCAGTTTCATCATGACCTGTGTGTTCTGTATGTGGCCAATGTAGGTGGTGATGCTCAGCTCAGTCACAGATCTTCTGCGCTACATTGATGAGAACCAGCTGACCTCAGAGTTTGGAGGCACTCTCGACTACTGCCACAGCAACTGGATCGTCTTGAGAACGGTA
>JAZGTI010011782.1:0-16312 GCA_036877585.1 Botia kubotai | reverse complement strand
GTGTGTGTATTTATGTGTAGGTGCCTCAGTGATGTTGATGAGTGTCTGAAGAACCCTTGTTCTAATGGCGGTCACTGTCAGAACACATACGGTTCCTTTAGCTGTAACTGCTCCGCGGGCTACAGTGGCAGCCATTGTGAACTCCGCGCTGAAATCCGCAATGAGTTTGTCTCTACTTCCTGGAACATTGGCCTGGAGGAAGTCATCGGAATTGTGGTCTTCTTTGCTAGCATCTTCCTTCTCGTCCTCCTCTTCGTCATGATACGCAAGCGCCTATGCCGACGCTCAAAATCCAAATCTGACGATGATGACAAGCTCGGCATAGGTGTGGGAGCCCCGCATGCCTTTCTCCAGCGGCCGTACTTCGACGCCAAACTCAACAAGAACATCTACTCCGACATCCCACCACAGGTCCCTGTGCGACCCATCTCCTACACTCCCAGCATTCCCAGCGACTCCCGCAACAACCTGGACCGGAACTCCTTTGAGGGCTCAGCCATTCCAGAGCACCCGGAATTCAGCACATTCAACCCCGACTCGGTGCACGGACACCGGAAGACGGTAGCTGTCTGTAGTGTAGCACCTAACTTGCCCCCTCCCCCACCCTCCAACTCAGTTTCGGACAGTGACTCTATACAGAAGCCCAGCTGGGATTATGACTATGATGGTACGTACAGATCCATGCCTGCTATTTAAACACATCACACATGTGAAGTTGTGGCACGATATGTGACATATTTAGTGAAGGTGAGAAAGAGAGAGGAGTTATAGTGACACTGTTAGCTTTGTGTTATAGACTAAATGTGCACAGAAACATTTCATCGCTCTCTTCCCCTCACAGCTAAAGTGGTGGATTTGGACCCCTGTCTGAGTAAGAAACCGGTGGAGGACAGTGCGTGTCACCCGTACAACACCAGAGGCAGCATGTCTGAGGTCCAGTCTCTCAGCTCCTTCCAATCTGAGTCCTGTGACGACAACGGTATGTATGAACAGGAATCATCTGTTTGCGTCTTTCTTTTAACCATAGATTACAGATGACTGGTGGGCTGGTCATACAACAGGTAGTGAAACTGGAAATTATGGATGTCATTCTTTTATAACATGGGCCTTATAATTATATCATAATTATATTATATCATATAATATCACATTTCACTATACTGCATGTCTCTTTAATCAAGGTATAATAATGTGGAGAAAATATAGTAGAATTTATTAGAATTGACATTTTTTAGACTAATGGAAGGCTATGTTCAAAATGGAATACTAGTGTACTGCTTACTGTGCACTTTGCAGTATACATTGTATGCTGCCTTAAAAAACAAGTTTGTTGCATGTTTCAGCAGCAAATAGCATCCATCTCGGTAATAACAAGGATTTTATTGCATTTTGTATTTAGTTATTGCATAACTTTTATGTACTTTAGTGTTAATTCCAATCGTAACACTGATAATGGTCAGTTAAGAGCATTGCTTTGTGCAATACATTCCCTGACACAGTGTGCTCTGGTTTGTACTGCCTTTTTTGGCAAATATAGTAGGTCGTCTACTATATTTTTATCTATATTTATTTATACTATACTAAATATAGTATCGTCTAGGAATGTCGCTATACAGAAATGCGTACTGTGCCCAGTGTACATACTGCAGAAATAGTATGGTAGTGTGTAGTAAGCCATTGTGAACAGCCTAAATCTCTTGTATGCCTTAGACAATTCTGCTTAATTGAGCCCCATCATATGGTGCCATTGGGTTTTTTGATACTGAATATCTGCTAACCCTGTCTTTCTCTCTTTCACTGCTGTAACGGAGTGTAAAGAATGATGTTTTTGGGTCATTTGTTATGTCGTTTCTCTTCCTTTCTTATCGCTGCACTGGGGCTTCAGCTCCCATTTGGATCAAATCTCACCACAGACACAGAGCAAGGTTTTAAATAGAGGCCTGCTCGTAAGTGAACGCTCGCCCACGGTGGAAGGAAGCGATCGCTGAAGGCCCTGTGAAATTCTCAATGCATAAAAAGAAGAAAGCGTGTCTATGCTCCAAGCCCCCGCACCGTTTTCATCTTCTGTTGCTTTCGGCAACCACTCTTAAGTTTCTTATAAGTTCAGGGCAACATCTGAGGATGACCTGTGTACTATTTCTATTAGTTCTTTGTATTAAATTCACGTTTTGGATCTGTTTTCTTTTTCTTTACCTTCTTTGTTTCTCTTATGGAAGACGACGGATGGTTGAAGACATCAACTCCGAGTGTAAAAGCAGGGTATGAAAAGTGCACGTGATGGGTCTGCATCACAGCTGACTCTGATTACTGTATAAAGTTTCACATGACTCTGGTCAGCATTGCTCAAGCATTTCCCCCGGCGCAGGTCGAGTGTTAACTGAACGTTCAAAGTTCAAACAGGTTCAGCTTTGAACCCAACTTTGCCACTCCCCTTTTAAAGCACTGCCAATCATTACTCAACAATTTGCATGACATCTTTATGACAATAATGTTACATACATTAGATATCATATTCAAAATCATAAATGATCAAATAGTAGCATCGCTGTTGACACTTTCTTTTTCTACGCTTGCTTTTTTGTGGCAGGTCACAACGGCGTATGACACATTGAGATGTTGAGTGTCAGACTTATATAGCTTATATAGCTAAGGATGATTTAGGATTGTTGACTAGTCATGCAACCACTTAATAAGCAATTTGAATGTCAAATAAAAAAAGTTCACCTTTCTTGGCCTATGCATACATTAAATGTGTCTGCTTGGTATCTGGTGGACGTGGCCAACTAGTTGATTTTAAAATAAGTCGTCCCTGTTTGAAGCCCTGACACAAGTCATGTGAAAGGAACCAAAGTCATCTAACCTTTGATTATTGACCCTCATTTGTCCTTTTCAAACCTCTGACCCTCACCTAATGCCCCCAGTTATTCTCTGATATACTAAAGCATCGTATCAAAAAAATTATTAATATTTCCTACCGCAATGTACCCGCATTTTCTCTAAAACGTCAGCCCTGCTTTTTCATTTTTGTTATAAATCATGTTTTCGTTTGGGGCCCGAGTCTTTGTTCTTTTTATCTTTGAGAATTCTCCTGATCCTTCCTTCCATCTCTCTGTTCATTTGTGTAATCATGAGATAACGTATGTCAGTCACTCCCACCGTCCCTCACCAGACCTTAACCTAGACGTGTGCCTTACCAACCAACCAGATCCCTCTGCCATCCACCCATCCCTCCAGTCACACCTCAGGCCATGTTTACACACAGTATTAAGATCTGTCTCGAGTGCCCATGCGTGACAGATCGTTTTACTGTAGCTCAACTGGTAGAGCATGGCGCTAGCAACGCCAAGGTCATGGGTTTAATTTCCAGGGAACGGACGTGCTGATTAAAAAAGTAAAGCCTGAATGCACTGTATATTGCATTGGATTAAATCGTCCACCTAATGCATTTATCTACATGTACATCTGGTAGTAACATGCCCATTAAACCCTGATTTACTACATGCTTCACTTGCTAGGTCACTTACTGCATGTTAACAGAGCGAGAAAAGTAATTAGGACAAAAACGAAAATACTTCAGATCTTAAGCGCAAACATAATTGTTTTAAGAATTCTAGTACAGTCAAACTGTACTGTACAGTGTAATACAACTGCTGTGTTAACTGTGTTAACTTCAGTTGTATGTGCGTCACATGATCTGTTACCGCATGTTGATATCAGTCGTACTGCAGAAGTCTTGTGCATGTATGTATGCGCTTTACAAAATTTTCAGGCCTTTAAAGTTTTGTGTAAATAGCAAAAATAGCGTAAATAGCCAAGTTTAAACTCTAGTTACTGTTCAGTATCAGTTCATAGTTTCTAACTACCTCCAAATGTGGTTTGAGAGATTGATTCACAGAACGTTTTAGGACCCTGCTTACACCTTTATTTAGTGCTAGCCAGTTGTGTTCGGACCACCCTGACAGATCTTAACCAGGTATAAACGTCAAAAGCCTGCAAAACCAAGAGCCAAGCAGAGCCAGGACGTCCATAGCTGTTACCCGTTCTGACATTCTAGTAAATCAAATCAACCATCAGTATTGTCAGATGTCAGTTTTGTCAGAATGCCGTGTCTCATCATAAGATACACTATTGTGTCTCAGTTGTTTCCCCTCTCTCTTGCTATCTGGACGTCCAGTGTTACTTTCCTGTTATGTTCTGTGCTGAAAAATTAATGTTAGATTTTTCTTATCTGCCCTTTCTACAAGCCTCCCTAGTGACTGTAATCCACCTTGTCAGCTCTGTTGACTCGGTGGAGAAAGAAGGTATTCTTTTACTGCTTCCCTAGTTAACTGTCGGGTTTCTGTTATTGCTGTCTGATGGGTGATTATTAGCTCTCAGAAATGCCATTTTCTTCACCAGTGACATGTTTTAAGCAAGAAAATCGTTTCTTTGACTTGCCACATCTTGAAAATTTCCATCACATGCCTCGTTAGCCAATCAGAGGCCTCATTTGATTCTAGTAGCATATTGTTGTTTGGCTTAAGATGACAGATTGAAACCCTGTCATTTGGGTTTTTGAAATTTCACTGTAAATTAAATGAATCGAGCAAATTTCACTCTTCCTACGTTTTACTGATATGAAAGGGTTTGTTTGTAAGCAAATGGCATAAAGCTCATTTCCACATACGTGTTCCTCTGGTTTTTCCACCTCCTATTACAGTTTCTATTGCAATATTTCCTAGTGTTTGACATTTTCTCGTTCTCTCTTTTCTCTCAATTTTTTTGTTCGCCTTTGTCAAAAGAGTCATTCTCGGCTCATGAACACAAGAACCCAAGAGGTGATGTTTTTATTTTGCTTAGTCTGCCTGAAGCCCATTTTTTTTGGTTTTGTTTGCGTTTTGGTTGGTTTAGTTGATGCCCTCCTCAATATAACAAAACTCTGCATGTGCACGGTTCTGTGACAAAAAACAGCATACATCATACCTTGCTAAATTAACTCATGTTTTAAATTTCTTTTGGTGGCATTGAACCCGCGATGGAGGCCATGTTGCTGTTTTTGTCACAGCACTAATAAAGTGTTTTATACATTGTTTTTTCCTTTGTGTTCTCACTTAAACTTCGTCACAGAAATTCACTCAGATCACCATTTGAAACTCACTGTGAAAAGATCCATAGTAAAATATGTGGACAAATGGATCTTTGAAAGTATACTAACTGCATATTGTCAGATTTTGTGAAGATTGTTGTTATACAGATTTGCTGAGATTTATTTGGAGGTTTTGTGCTGTGTATCTGTACATGTGTGCTGTGTATTTGTGTGTCCCAGTTAAACTGGGTGGTGTTTATTGTGTTGGTGTGATACTGACGTTGCATGCTGTTGGTTTTAAATGAATGCTAACCTGGATGGTATTAACTGAGTGATGATTTATGAGGGGGCTGAAGTCAATTCAGTTGTGTAGAGATTACATGGAATGAATGTATATCCATTGAAACACAGGAATCTGCTTCCTTAAAATGACCTAACTGAAGCTGAATTGACCCAGCCAGCCTCCCGTGGTTGTGATGTGTAACTCAAATCCAATCAACAAATTGTTTCATTCATATTTTGGCCTATCACTAACTTTTCTTTTCATTTAACAGGCTATCATTGGGACACATCTGACTGGATGCCGAGCGTTCAACTTCCTGGAATCCAGGAGTTCCCTCAGTATGAGGTAGTGGAGTCCCCACCCACCCTTTACACTGACCCTGCCTTGCTGGACACAGACTACTATCCGGGCGGATACGACATTGAAAGCGATTTCCCTCCTCCACCCGATGACTTTCCCGCCCACGACGACTTGCCCCCTCCTCCGCCCGTGCCTGAGTACGGGGAGCGCTATGACACGTTGCAGTCCACCACACGGGCGCTCAACAGCACCCCCTCTAGTCCTGGAGGATCTGTGGTACGCCAGCGCCCGCCCTTACCCCAACTCTATAGCCTCACCCAGTTCATACCCCAGCACCATTATTCCTCGGACCCTGAACCACAGACCAACCCTTCCAGCACAATCACATCCTCCACCACCGGAGGCTACCGACACAGAGGCTTCCCCCTCGGCTACGGCCGTGAGTTTGATCCCCCTGCCGCAGATAACATGTCCCTGTCGCTGTACACGTCAACAGCGTCCTGCTCGGACATGTCCGCCTGCTGCGAGGAGTCCGAGGTGATGATGAGCGACTTCGAGAGTGGCGGAGAGGAGGAGGGAACTCAGTTTCAGAGGCTGGTGATACCTCCACTGGACTCTCAACAGCAGCATACTGAAGTCTGACACTGGATCCAACGCAGCAACATATCAAAAGTGCCTAAATGAAACCCTGCTACAGGAGACTGTGTATTAATGCCGTAATCACACAACTTGTACGGTACACAAAAGGAAGCAAACATAGTCTTACACAAAGTAAATGCCAAACACTCACGCACGCATGTCGTACGAGTCTTTCTCTCGCCGGAGAGAGTTCTCGCCAAACACGAGGTCTCTCCGGCAGCTCTTGCGGGCTGTTATTATAATTATTTAACATAGTATTGAAGAGAGCATAAGACTTGGCTGTGCCATTAAAAAATGTCCAATCCTCATGCACAAGATGTCTGACAGAACCATGCTGAGATGTACAATTTACACAAAATCATAACTGTATTGTCGTTGATATTGAAAGAAAAAGCATCATTTCAAAGTGATATCTGTATTTGAATAGATTAAATCATGCCAACAGATTTTTATACAAATCTTCATTCATTTGTAATGTAAATTTAAATGTACAGTTTTGATTTCAAGGTTTTACTAGGTTTTTGTAGATATCTTTTTTTGCTTTTTATTTTCCAAAAAAAAAGAAGACAGGAAAAGTAGTATATCAACTCAAATGGTGTGTCATTATCCGCCTTACTGTATGTCCGTTCACAAAGACATTAAGAGAATTTAATAAAGAAAAAATAAAGTAAATGAGTCGTGTCACAACCACACATTTGTTTTTGAAAGGATCAGTTGATGGTTGTCTGCATATTCTCGTAATGTGTTATTTTTTTCTTTTATTTGTTGTTTGTAAATTGTGACTTTGGAACATCTTTATTTTTTCCACCATGAAAATGGGACCCAGTATATTTATAGTGCGAGATTATTCACAGACATGTGACTTTTACAGGGGTCTGTGTGTGTGTGAGCTATGCTATGGTCTTGTTTTATTATTTTTATTAAATACTGCCACTAGCTTAACTGCTTTACTACTGGCAATAAATTATTCTCTAAAATGGGTGTTTGCCTCATGCATTTTTTTTTACCAGATTAGAGAGTGTTCTGAATCACTTCACATTTTTAATGGTGTTGCAATAAAACTTTATTATGACATTATCAATAAGTTCAGAAGATTGACGGTTATGATCTAAATAGAGAGTTTCTGTGGAAGGTCTGAAAACATGAAGGGCATCTCATATGTCATTGTCAAGCCTGACAATGACATTTTACACAACAAAATTATTTAAATACAAAACCAATGTAAAAATAAAGTCTGTTTTAGATGGCATGACAAAGACATTACTCCTGTAGTTCTTATTACTGTATTATAATATATATTTAAATATTTTTCTAATATGATAATCTTTGTTAAACTGCTTTTCAATTATGCTGACTTTAAATGGTGTCAAAGTAACTCCTTGATTCAAAAGGTCAGATATCCTCAGATGCACAAATTCTCAAATCATGAAGACATATCAAAGATTACAAGTTTTAAATAAATGTGGAGTTTATGCCAGTTCAGATGCCTGTTGTCATTAAAAAGGGGACAAACTAAGTCGAAGTACTGTAAGTGCAACACTATAAACCCTTGATAAAGCCCCAGAAGGGTCGCTGAAATTCAGAAATTGTTTTATGTGGTGTCTTATGGAGGAGTTTGTGGTAGCGTGTACGTGTCACAATGAACGTTATGGAAAGACTACATAAGGAGCGTCCAGCAGAGGGCGCTGTTGTAGCGCAATACCCAAGCGCAATGGCTTCTGCGCAGTGCAGTCTACAAACCTCCCATAGGGACAGAACCGTAGTCTGACAACACTTCCTGGATGCTGTGTAACCGCTTTGTTTTTGGAATCCTAAACATTTCAGGCTCTCGCTGTTTTCGGTTATCGGGTAAGCATGTACTGTATATTTCCCAACAATTCGTATTTTATCTGTTTAAGCGTGTGTCACTCTTTTCTTGTTATCCGTGTAGAGCACTCAAAAGCAAACAAAGAAACGCCATGCGTACTGTACGCATGCATATTTTAAACCTTACCCAATTAAACTGTTCAGTAAGCTCGTTGATTTACTCGAGCTCTAAAATCTTTTATATGCATGTATTGTTTTCTGCAATTGTTGTCTGTTTGTCAAGTCTGTTTTTCTTTCCGCGATATGTTAATGCGTTAATTTGACACGCGGAACTTGACCCTCGTGATTGTGTTTTAAAACTAAGTGAGCTGCCTTCCTTGACAGCATTTTTGGGCCCCACTTGCGCTACCGAAGCTACTGTAATGTAACCAGCTCGCAGGATTTTGATTTACACCCAGTATGTAAATTTAATCCACGGGTGTGAAGGGGTGTGTAATTTGCATATTGTTAAATAGTGATTTTCTCAAATCACTAAGTGATGTGCGCGTTTTGGTTTACTAGTTTTTCAGACTATGTCTTTACTCAATATAATGTATCATTTGTTTTATTATACGTTTCTTGCATGGCTGTTAACGGTGACGTCATTAATCTTGTGTTTTTCTCACGCAGCTTCTCATTGGCTGATTGCAAGAGCAAAAACAAAGAAAATCCCCACCGCGTGCATCTGTTGCGATCATTAAGTCGAGAGGCCGTAATAACGTGTAGCGCTTCAGATACATTTCTTGCGGCTTCTTTTGGAGCATAAATCTCTTGCACTTTATTCAGTGGTGATCATAAAGCGCTTGAAGATGAACGGGGACTGCGTTGACGCCCGGCGCGAGGACACAGCCGGGTAAGACGATCTTGACGACTGTTGCTATGCAGCTTTCAGGAAAGAATGACAGTTCAGACACGGTGTTGTATTGCCTAATGTTTTGCTTTACATGTTACCCGTGGTGTTTAAATGCGTGACCCGATTTGTTTTTGTTTAGTTGTTTTGTTTAATATTTAGACCTAGAAATATGTAGGGTTAGATTTAACAACACTTTGTATGTATTGTTGATGTTTTTAGATGTTGATCAAGCTTTTGTTATTGATCCTGTCTTTGGTATTTCAATAATGTTGCAGTGGCTCAAGTCACTTATAAATGACATTTCTGTTCCCATTTACTTCAGTCATCATTTAATGTAATGCTGTTCCATTTTCTTCTGATGTACAAATGATGACAAATGAAGAGTTCTCGAAGGATGAGCAGTTTTTCTTTTAAATCAAAATTATTTGAAATTTGAATCCTTATGATCCATTATGAATTAACCCATTATGAACCCATTATAAAATTTAAGTTGGATTTAAATTTTGGGGTGAGTGGTCCTTTTAATCTGTTAAAGATAATTCAAATGAATGCAGATTTGTATAGTCTGACTTAAACATACATATAACAAATTTGTTCCTGCATGATTTGGTCTCGTCCAGTGCTGATACGGACGGGCCATCGGGACTGCAGTCTGTGCAGGTTGATGCGAAACCTCACTCGCACACCTTCAGATACAGCCTGGATTACCCCAGCATTGGCCATTGTGTTATCATCAACAACAAGAACTTCCATCACAGCACAGGTAACACTTGTTTTCTGCTGTTGCGGGTGTTGGCCAGTTGAGAAGATGGGACAACCAAACCTGTTTTTGTGAAGTTGTCAGTTCTGGTGCTCATCAAACTGAGATGATTGTCTTTGGTCTTTAGAGCTGCAACCCAACCGTTTTGGGGTTAAAAATGAACAAAATTCAGTTAGTGTTTACCACAAACTTCTTACCTTACTCTGTAAGTTTATAATAATGATTTATAATTGGAGCTGTCGGTTCCTATATCCTGAGAATTGTCAGTTTGCCTTCATTTGACTTTAACATACTTAATATGCAAAATATGTACACAATTAAAAGTAGGTAAAGTAACCTGCAATTTTATGTTTCAAACAGAGATGACAGTAGAGAGCTTGTAACTTTACATCTTTACAACTTTACATTTGCTTTACAAATCGTTTGTTTTATTGTGAAAGAAAATGTATGTAAATGTATATGTATGTTTATTTTAGCAGTTTGATGGGAAATACAGTGATGCGTACCTATGATATACCTCCTACAGGCATGAATCAACGCAATGGAACAGATGTGGATGCAGCAAACGTGATGGGTATCTTTCGAAAGCTTGGATACGCTGTGAAAGTCTACAATGACCAGACAGTTAAGCAGATTGTGGAGGTTTTGACTGCAGGTATGGCTTTACATATATCTACATAAACCTTAATAATAAACCTTAATTAAACCATAAACCTGTCTCTCAGCTCTGTGCTGCTGTATCAGTTAGTCGATCTGTTCCAAATAATCATAAATAATGCCAAAGAGGAAACAGACATGGCAACAGACAACAAGAGTCTGTTTTAGATAAGGAAAGCAAGTTGCGTTCCAACACTGATGTCGGTTCTGAAGTGATGTATACTATGCACTGTGTAGTATGCTCTCAGTTATCTAGCATGTGATTTTAAGAAGGGGACCTGTTGTCCCATATTAAACACTTATGACATTTATGACACTGATTCATTCACTCAGTTTAAGGAAGTCAGGATTTGAACACATGGAATGCTGCTAGCTTAAATATATTTAAGCCCCTTCCTTATGTAGAAAAAGCTGCAGTTGTTGAGTGCATAAAGTGTCCAATATTACACAGACTTTAAATAATACAAAATGGCTTAGAACAGAGCACAAGAATGCAAACTGGGATACACTGGAGAACCACGGAAAAATCATGTTTTACATTACTCTATATTATCACTCAGCACTGTTTGCTCATTCTGTGCGCAGTTGCCAGGGACAACCACAAGCGCTGTGCTTCATTCGTGTGTGTGTTGTTGAGTCATGGAGATGAGGGTCTGTTTTTTGGCACGGATGGTGCTGTGGAACTCAAGGTCTTAACCAGTCTTTTCAGAGGGGACCGCTGTCCAACACTAGTGGGAAAACCCAAACTGTTCTTCATTCAGGTAAGTCTCGTCTTCCACACACATTTTGTATGATGTGTTAGTGAGCAGAGATGTGGGGATCAGCTGGATATTTCCTGCAGTGTCCGTGAATATAACCATTATCTGCTTATCAGTATTAGGGAGTGAACTGGACCAGTATAGCTCTTTTCTGGGTTGAAGTTCAAATACTAAAATAACAAAGGGCATTTTCTACAGATAATATTTATTGTGCTTGTGTGTGTGTGTGTGTGTGTGTGTGTATGTGTGTATTGTATGTATAGGCTTGTAGAGGTACAGAACTGGATCCTGGCATAGACACAGATGCTAGCTCAGACAGTCCTGTCCGGATCCCTGTTGAGGCCGACTTTCTGTATGCCTACTCGACTGTATCAGGTGCCGACACGCACAGACATGACACAAACATCCTTATATAACTCAAATCTCAAACAGACACAAATACGAAATTTGAAAATAGCTTTTCCATCCAGGGTTACAGCAGTTACCTTTTACAATTACATACAATACAATTTTAAGAAATACAATTTTAAGTTGTTGAAATTAATGAAATTAAAATGAAATAAAATTGTCGTTAAATTTTCCATTGGCTAGAAATAGCTTTTAATGAGTGCAGTCATATATTTATATTGCTTCATTCAGTAACCCAAAATGATTAGTTTTGCATTAGTAAAAACGAATTTGTAAATTCATTATTAATTTTAATTAATAATAATTTTATTGGTTTAATGAATTACTGCTGCCATGATGACAGGAAAATGCACACAGCCTTCAATTGTGAATAATATATCTGCTTTGAGGGAATTTCTAGCACTCTGGTAATTGTGCCAGGCAAACCATGATGATGATTGTGAATTTGACACATTACAGTAAAATATGACAGTTATTACGACATGTTAAAGTAACACAATCTGTTTATGAATTCACTCCAAAGGGTGTTATGATTTGTAACTGTAGGTGAGTTCCACTTTAATATCCTAATGGAAGTCTTTCCTCTGTCAGGTTATTACTCCTGGAGAAACACAATGACTGGCTCGTGGTTCATTCAGTCTCTCTGTGAGATGATGGGAAAATATGGCAAAGAGCTGGAGCTTATGCAGATCATGACCAGAGTCAACCATAAGGTGGCGCTTGACTTCGAGTCCACCTCCAACATGCCCGGCTTTGACGCCAAGAAACAAATTCCCTGCATTGTCTCGATGCTTACCAAAGAGATGTACTTCACTGCCTGAGCATTATGACTATAAAAGGGAATTCTGGGAGTTTTTTGGGGGGAATTCAGCTTTTCTGTGTGTATATATATATCACAGGTTTAGGATATAGATTTAGGGGTTAGGTTTAAGTGGCAAAGATTAGGCACTTTCAGGAAATATCTTTTTAAAAGCACTTGCTAGAGGTGGTTTGCTGGGCGTGCTCAGTTTGGGATTTAAACTTTCAGGTCTGTTGTTGTATTGTGTTTACTATTAATTATATTTGGCATTTATGGTTTTGTATGTAAAATACAGGTGCTCCGTTTTTGCTATGTACTTGTACAACATTTAATTTCTCTCGTGTATCTCGTCATGTTGAGATTCATAAAATTACAGTAAACGGGGACTTCGATAAACTTTCTGATAATCATACAAGACTAGTTAGAGTGTTAAAGCAGGAATCAATCACATGGCATTAATTAGTTAGGTGAGCAGTGAGCTCGGAGGTCTTAACTGAAACCTGTGTGCCTATTTTAATGTGAAACCAAAAAAAAGCAATCAAAAACTTTCCCAGGTGCTTATTTTACCAGGTGTGGTAGCTAATATTTCTAACAAAACCTTTAAAATGTCATGTACAGCTCTCAGCCAAGAAAACATGCATTGTTTGGGAAAAATTACAAGCACAGAATGAGAGCAGCTGAGAACTGAGCTGAGAACACACACAATTTTACAAACTGAGGTGCAAGTTGAATTTTTTTAGTAAACGCAGAATCCATTACCGCCATAGAGATCAACACGTTTAACTAGTCATGTTCCTTAAACTAGTCCCTGTAACATCTTGACAAGTGTAAACGCTAGCACTTTTTGACTGCTTTGAGTGGCATTTTATAAGCATCTGAGTTCATGCTGTCGTGTTTGTTTTTCTGGACAGTACAATAGAATTTTCACTGTGCATGTTTATTATATAATCATGTTTGATATACATAAAGGCATTCTTTCCGTTAATGTGTACAAACTAGACCTTTTCCAGATAATAAACAACTCTGCAGGGCTCTGTATGATTGGTCATTACATTTCACTGAAAAGCTTCTATTAAAGCTTCTATCTATTAAGCTGACAGCCAATGTGACTTGGTTCGTGTGGGTTCGATTCCCAGTGAGCACATGCACTGACAGACATGAATCATTTGAATGAACTGTAAGTCGCTTTGGATAAAAGCGTCTGCCAAATGCATAAACGTAATGTATGTTATCTAAAACTTGTTTTAGAGTGACGTTGAACTTACGCTCTTACTGGCTGGTTGAACAATGTCTGGTTAAAATAATTACAATGTAGTTACATAGAACCACACAGTGTGGCGTAATATAGTTTTAACATTAGCTTCCTATAAGTATTTGAAATTGTATGTCATCCTTGTGACATTAAATTACCAGCGTATCTTTCTACCATCTGGCTGTATTTGACGCAGGTCCCAGTGCAGTCACACATTTCAACTAGTACTAAATATGGCACGTTAAACCTCTCAAACTAAGACAACAGCATTATTTTTTTATTTCTCTTTAACACCCACATGCTACAAAGAATCCTTAGCACAATTACAAATACACAATTCAACCAGAATATAAAGAATTGAAAACATAAATAGCTCAGTTATATACAAGTCTTACTCTTCTAGGAAAGAGGCACAGTTCAGATGTACCATCATATCAAAGTGCTATCAGTGGAATTTAAGTAGCAACAGGAACGAACTTGTGACACACTGATTCTGCGGTCATACGTGTTAGAGGAACTTGTGTTATTTCTGTCAGAACTAGCAGGGCGAGATAAGAAAATATTTTACCGCAGGGCACATTTGAATCCGTCTAGACCTTTCATTACTCAAACACAGTTTACCAAAAAGGTTTTGTCAGTTGATTTATGATATTCTGACTCATCAACTCGTGTGTAAATTTCTATACGTAAATTTAATGAATAACAGCAGTTCACTGGATATTTCAGTTCACTTAATATAGTTTCTCACAGGTCAGAATTAACACCTTTACTCTTTTCAGTTTTGATGTCTTCCCGCGATTTAAAATGCAAAGCACTTTGGTATAAAAGAATAAACTGTACCAATCTCTTTTTGGTTTTTACTTAAATATAGTTACCAGACTCCTAAAAACAGACTTGAGGGTGTGCTCTGGGTATGCTTATTAGACACAAGGCATTTACTGGCCTAAGGCATTGGGTTAGTTCATTTCCAGTTTCCTGAACTGTCAGTGCAGATAAACAGCAGGGCTCATGAAATGTTCGCTATGTGATTGGCTGGAGGGATCGTACTGCACCTTTTCTGAGAGACCACTGTGGCGCCCCCATATGGTGAATATTATAATTGTACTTGAGTTCAAAATCACTGAGTCCAAGAATCCAAGCACACATCAACAATTTATATTGAACATCATCATACACAAATTAAGCGTGCAAGTTCAGGGTGGTTTGATTGGGTATGTCGCTTGCTCTCATTGTGGACGAGGAGGACGAATGTCTTGTTCACATTTTAATTTTGGCATAGAGTTGGTCGATCTGATCTCTGAAGTGGCTTCTTAGCTCAGTTCTCTTTGCCTTCAGTGTTGGTGTGAGGAGTCCGTTCTGAACTGAGAACATGTCTGCATGCAGAGCAATGTCTCTCACCTAAATATACAAATTACAATAAAGACAGACAATCATTTATCAATACACAATACATACAAATAAAGCAGACAATATATACTGTGTATAGATGTTTATGTTGTATGATCCAAAAGGCTTAGTTCAAGATAGTGTAATTGCCATCAAAAGTGGATTGTATGTGTAAGATTTACACTTTTATCCAAAGCGACTTACAGTACATTTAGTGTTTGCATTTTATCAGTAGCCTAAATGTGTTCCCCAGGATTCAAACCCACAACCTTTGTGTTGCTATTGCAATGCTCTACCAATTGAGCTACAGGAAGACTGTCACCTGTTCAAAAGATTTCAGTCCACCTTCTTTTCCCAGTCGAATGATATCCTCTAGAATGGCATTTTTCAATTCCTGTTTTAACACAGAAAACAGGTCATTAATGAAGGGGACAGGTTCATCTCACATTGCAACACGTAAAACAATCCAATGCACCAGTTTCAATGTACTAATATTAATTTACATATGAAATATCAAGTAACAATGCCAAAAATTATTCCGCAAAAGACTTCAGAGTCATTTTAAAGTAATATATGTTACAAAACTTTTTGGAGAAACATTAACTTTTAGACTGTAGTGCACATGTAGTTTAAACACAGACTGAGGCTGTATTTGTCAAACAAATGAGAAACTAACTTTCCCTCTAATGATTATTTTACATATAAATATATTAAAAATTGCTGCAGCACTGCTGATTTTGTCAGATTTATAATTTTGTATTTTAACAGATCAGTAGCTGACTGCTGGTTAACATGTAGTTAACATGTAGGTTCACTACATATTCACTACATGTTCACTCGTTTGGACGTCTGTCAACAGAAACAGTAAATATGTGAACGAGAGCAGCTTTAAGCATTTGACTGTATTTTGACATTAAATGTTTTCTAAATATTACCTTGTTCTTGCACATTTCTGTATAGGATCCCTCAATTCCTCTTTTCTTTGCCCATCCAGGCAGGAAGTCTGGATCTGGCACCACGATACCCACTAAACATGCCTGCAGACGACATAGGTTGACACACAATTCTCACAGCCACCAAACCACTCCCACACACCCTGATTCACTGCTGTATATATGGTGTGTGTGTGTGTGTGTGTGTGTGTGTGTGCGATTTCCCATTCACCGGTCAGTCTTTGTTGTGTATCTATGGCTTCACTTAACAACAGGGTCTCATAAGTTCTGTTCTCTCACCTGTAGACTGTCTCCATGTACAAATATCTGTGCCACAGGATCACTGCGGATATAGATGTTCTCAATCTTTTCTGG
>JAZGTI010011781.1:0-16312 GCA_036877585.1 Botia kubotai | reverse complement strand
CCGGGAGGCCGGGGAAAGGACACAGCCGTTCCCCCGGAGGGTGGTCCAGGAGCGACGCACGCCGGAGGGTGCCTCACATGCAGCAAGCAGACCGATGGTTCCCTCGCCCCGGGACGAGCCCATGCCCACGGCTGGGACCCCAACGCCCCCGCGGGCCTGGCTGGCGGGCTGCATCGTGCACCAGTGGGTGCCGCCCGCCGCTCCCGAGGCGGATGTCTTGATCGACGGCCGGCCCATGCGCGCGCTGCTGGATTCGGGCAGCGGGGTCACACTGCTCCAGGCCCCCCATTTTTGCTACAGTGGGTATTTAAGGGTATCTAAGTACAGCTTTTTTTAAATTTAATGTATAACAAATAATGGACAGCATGTTCCAGACAGTCTTTAAACAAGCACCAGATGGTAAAACATCCACATTGAACTGTCCTCTTACCTGTAACAGTTGTTATTATAGCTGTTGTAGCTGCCAAGAGCAGTAAGGCAACCCAAACAAATTGCATATGAGAAGAATATCTGAGTCCCAGCATCCACCCACACCTGCAAAAATCAACAATTATTAACAATGTCAGAGATCTCTTTAGGATCTCAACTGTTTCTTTCTCTTAAATTACGAGCAAATTAGTGTTTCACAATATACACATTCTGTTAAAGTTGCTGTTAAAACCCTGATGTTAAAACTGTACTATTTCACAATTAATTATTACTGATACTTTAAGAATAACAGCAACAAACTTTCTTCTTATATGCGCTGCAACTTTAACGGTAACGAAACAAGACTCATGGCAGCAAATATAATCAATCATGTGTCTGTTCACTTGTCAATAAACAAAGCCCATCAGTAAAAGATTTAAAATTAACGTAGATCAAGAGAGCAAGCACTGTCAACTTAGCAAACCATCCAGTCAGAAAAACATCATGCCTTTATATGTCAAACATGTAGCTTACAAAATATACAGTATTTGGTAACACTCTATAAATAAAACTCCTTAACTAACAATGAATAATACTTCTACAGCATTTATAAATCTCAGTTAATGTTAACATCTATATTTACTAATCCAAAATTGTATCTGTTGACATTTGATAATGCTCAAAGAACTAATGATAACAGACAATGATTGTAATGGTATAAACTAGCATTAACAAAGGATAATAAACGCTGTACAATATATTGCTCATTATTTATGTTCGCTAATGCATTAATGGTCATATATTGAACCATTTAAGTTTAAACAATTTATTTTCCTGTTCCACCTTAGCAGACAGCAAACACTGAGATCGGTAGATTGTGTCAGGTTCATGGATTCTTGTTCCGAGTTTTCCTTTTGCCAGGACCCTGACATTCCCTGTGTTTTATGTTTGAGCATGATGTCTAGATCCTGACTCAATCCTAGTCCTGGTTCTTGTTTCTTGGAGTTGGGATCTGGACTCATGCTCTGTCTTGTCGTTTGTGGAAGCATGTGGTCTTTGTTTGTATTGGCCATGTGCTCTCCGACCCCGCCCCTTTGTTCCCTCGTTAATCCCGTTTTAGTTAATTCCTTTCACCTGCTTTCCTTCATTACCCCTCTTAGTTCCTTCCCTATTTAATGCCCTTGTGTTTGCTGCCTTGTGCTGGTCGTTAAACTTTTCATGTGTTTCTGTTGTTTAGTTTAAGATTAGTTCAAGTTTAGTTCTTTGATTTATTCTCCCTCAAGGGAGTTTTTGGTTTGAAAAGAAGTCCTTTTTATTGTAAGCTGTCTGTGTTTGGGTTCTCTTTGTTTGCATCGTGACAGACTGTAGGTAAGTAAGACTGTGAGCTGCTGTTGATCTGTATGGCGGCATGTTTTTTTTTTTTTTACTTTTTTTAAATAAAGAGGAATTGCTCAAAAAGAAGGGCAGTTAAGAGTTCTAAAATATTTAAATGAATAATTTTGCATTACATGTGTTTGGTTATCTATTAATAAATTACTTTTCAGTTTGCTTTAGTTTTTAGCCATAATTCAGTATTGGTATTTTTGGTGTTTTTACTTGAGTACTATTAAAGTACCTTCATAATTATCAGTCATTACTGTCCTACTTCTCCACTCTGCTAAAACTGCATATTACATCACCAAGGTCAGCAATACATCTGATGCTTGCAGAGTTTCACAAATAAAATAGCATCCATAAGCAGCCAGTTCACACCACCACCATCTCCAAGACCTGACCCACCCACACCCAAAAATCTGCTCACCTCTTTTTCCACACTCGGTGAAGCTGAGGTCTCCAAACATCTCTCCTTTCACCCCACTACCTGCCTGCTGGACCCAATCCCCTCCCATCTCCTAAAGGCCATATCAAGTGCACTTACACCATCACTCACTTGGCTCCTTTCTCACCACATTTAAGCAAGCCCTGGTTATGTCACTGCTTAAAAAGCCCACAATCGACACTGCTGTTACTAACAACTACAGACCTGTCTCACTCCTCCCGTTTATAGTGAAAAAACTTGAACAAGCTGTTTTCAACCAGACATAATTTTTTCTCGCAGAACAACCAGCTTGACAATATGCAGTCTGGCTTCAGAAGCAACCACTCCACTGAGACTGCTACAACCTTAACACCAACAAGGACAGCCAGAAACCTTGGGGTTGTCTTAGATGACCAGCTGACATTTTCTGACCACATTGCCAAAACGCGATCATGTACATTTGCCTTACACAACATTAGGAAAATCCGGCCTTATCTCACTGAACATGCGACACAGGTCCTTGTCCAGGCCCTTGTCATTTCTAGGCTGGACTACTGCGATGCTCTGTTGGCTGGCCTTCCAGCACGGACACTCAAACCACTACAACTATTTTAGAATGCAGCAGCCCAACTGGTCACACCTCTCCTCATTTCCCTTCACTGGTTACCAGTTGCCGCACGCATCAAATTCAAATCATTACTCCTCGCATACAAAACCATCACTGGTTCTACACCAATATTATAATAGATTTAAACCTCAGAATGTTATTGCCTCCTTATGATGTCTGCCAAATGCCTAAATGGTAATTTAAATGTAAGTACAATAATAATTTTGGTATTGTGACAACACTAGAGCAAATAAGAGCCTTGTAGAGCATTTCTCAGATATTTTGTCTGAGAAAAAGAGATCTCAAAGTCTCAAATTGCAATTGCAACTGCAATTTTTCCATATTATCTAAACTACGCTATCCACATTAATTCTATAACATTGTAAATGAAATATTCTGTAACTGAGATCTGAATGCAGCTGTACAATAGCAACCCCTGCAAAAAAAAATGTAACAGCTTAAATCAGCATATTGGTGCTCTTTTCTGCTGTGTTTAAAAACTGACTTTCGATTCTGATGCACGATTCTCTCATCTTCAACATGCTGAAATTTTCTTGCAGAACTTTACAATCTTTAAAAACTAATTGATGTTGTGGCTAATTTGGAGGTTTGTTTTGTCTTGTTTTAGTCAGGAAGTGCAACATAAAGAAACATTTTGATTGCAAACTTGTCCCTGGTCATCAGTGTTAGAATAGACACAATTTCTAACCCTACAAAGCAACTTGGTGTCATTCAATCCAATGCTAAACAACACTGCACATTCATTTGTAACCTAAATTTATATCAGTACATTTATATAAACAGACTTACATTACCCAAATTTGTCCTGCATTATATAATACTTGGAAATCATGTAAAATAACTCACAAGACCTAAAAACAATGTATAACATTATTACAGCCTATGCAACTGTGAAAATGGAAAAATTACTAACATACTCTATTATGCAATGTCAATTATGACACACAATTAGAGTTTCACAAATCTAGGCGCTGTCTAATTTACAAAAGATGTGAGTTAAATGTGAGTTGTGCTAAAATGCTACTAAAGGTGCTTAGTAAATAATATACAGGTGTTTGTGATGAAATCCTGTGTTTTGAAGTGGCAAACCTTTTTAATAAATTTGCCTCTTAGAATTAATTCTCATCCAAAATAAATTTGTATAGTTGTAATAGTTTTATTGTATAGTTTTAAATTCTGTAAATGTTCCTTTATGTCACTTCTGTCATAGGGGTTATGGTTAGCTACTTCACATACATTCATTTCGCTTCATCTTTCTCTTTATTAAGAGGATGGAATGGTGGAGCATAACACACTGATCTCTACATCTGAGGTTCAGACAAGTGTGGACATCCTGTAATCGCTCCACATTGTCTAAAAGTTCCCAGCCTCCTGAACGTGCACACTGGCACTAATTCCTTGCAGTGCTTCAGTGAAACTCTAAACTTCACTGGTACTCTACATTTTTAATAAGAGAGTATAAGCAAACATTTTATTCATTATAGTTTTAAATAATTACTGTATGACTTTACATTTTTCAAGGTTTAAAAGACTCGTTCACTGGAAAATTATGCCTATGCCTATGAATTACTCAACCTCAAGGCATCCTAGTTCATATTACTTTTTCTTTCTGCCAAACAGAATCAGAGTAATTAAATAATATCCTGGCTCTCCCAGCTCTTTAAAATGCCAGTGAATAGTGTTCAAGATTTTGAAGCTCCAAAAGTCTAATCTATACACTTCCAGGAGTGTTTTATGAGATTGTCTCGAAGTGATTTCTCACTCCGTGCCACCAGAGGGAGCCTTCTCCTGAGTACTAACTACTATTTGGACTACAGTTCCCATGGGCCCCATATCTGGGGCTAATCAATCCTGTTTGGGTCACCTGGTCACAATCTCGTGGTCTATTTAAACCGCGGACTCCAATTGTTCAAATAATTCAAAAAATGTCCCTTGTTTGTTTACCTGTTTTTTGTGTTTTGGATTGTTTCTGGTTTTCCCGATTGTTTGCTGCCTGCCTTGGCAATGTTATAAATGTCACTAAACTAAGAAACATCAGAAATTGTGAGCAGTGTTTTTTTATGCTAAGACAAAAACTTTTCTAGCAGTTACTATGATGTGGCTATTGTTAAATTAACCCTTTCATATGTGATTTTTTTTCACGTGACAAACCCCGCAGAGTGAGTTATTTAATGCAACCATTATTTTGCAATGAATCACGTTCCAGTTACCATGGAGACACATAAAGCTTGTCACGTGACATTACACAGTGGCACGCTGCAACATATATATATATATATATATATATTTCATACAAAATATTTTATATTTTATACAAATATTATTTTTATATATTTTTATACAAAAAAACTTCTACATGCATTGTTAAATGAAAGATTTTCAGAATTTTTTTTCGTTAAATATGTGCAAGTTTTACCATGTAAAATTATTATTTAAAAAAATACTGTACACAAATATATCACATCTTTCTCATTGGTCATTCAAGTACTTTAAATGTGGTAAATCTTCACAAAATGCCAATAATGTAAAAAAAAAATCTGAACAGATGCACATCAATTTAATTATTTGATGTGAGAGGGCTGTGTCAGGGCAAAACTAAACATTAATGTAAATGTAAGCTGAATGATAGTGCCATCTGCACTGAACGAAAGTTTAACAGCTGCATTTTTGAGAAAATCTGCATGATCACATTTGTGAGAAATGAAGCTGAGAGAATCTCACAGAAAAATTGTGTTTACCAGTACATTTATATGTTGTACTTCCGCATTTTTTCTCAAATTGCCTTTTGTATTTGCACTCTGTTTGTTTGATGAGTTTCCTTTGCAAAAAGATTGCATTTGCTTGCAAAATGCTGGGTTTGTTTGTTTAGTTTTGGCACAATTTTAGCTCCGTATGAATCCAGCAATTACAATTATACTACACTTTTGACAACCTGTTATTCAGTTTATTGTTAAAAACATCAACAGCATCACTTTTCCTATTGTAAAAAGAAATAGAATATTTCTTTAAAATTGTAACTTCATATTGGCCCTCTGCTACATGCCTCTTTTCGCTGTCTCAGTTTTCATTCATCAAGCTATGATGAATGAAACTTTTTAACTAAAACAGCTATGTAGGTAATAAATGGTCATTTATACAAACATTTGACCACAGAATATGACAATTGACCTATCATATTCAGATATTACAGAGAGCAAGATAATAAGCACTGTATATAAGAACAACTTCTATATAATCTCTGTGGAATCAGGGTATTTTTGGCCTACTAATTCATAAATACTGCATATTTAGACATACAACTCATATGACTTACAGCTTGAGCCATTACTTATAGTAGGAAATTGGTTATTTATGAACACGGATCTGTCACCTTTATATAATGAACACCAGACTACAGAAAGTTGTAAAAGACAAACTTTTTATGACTACCACATTTTGATGTAATCTGTATAAAGTGTTTAAATATTTAATCAAAGGATGGCTCTATATGTATCCACAGTGGTCTAGCCTAAGTCCCAAATATCCACTGACCCAGGAACTGCCTCTGCTGGTAATTATGACATTGACTTTTATGGGCTGAATTTATCTGATCACTGCTGCATCTGCAGGAACACCGTCAAGGTTGTAAACTATATAATAAGGTAGTGCAGTTATCTTCATATTTGAAGATAGCTTTCCTGTAGCTCAGTGGCTAACAACCAGGGATTGCACATATTTACAAACAATGTATAGTATAATGTACTGTAAGTCGCTTTGGATAAAAGTGTCTGCCAAATATGTAAATGTAAATATTTGAACTAGCAAGAGTGACAGTAAGTAATCAATAAAAGTAAGTAATAATTTTACCTTATATTCTGTGCAAGGACACACGAAATCCAGTTATCACCATTTTGATTTAGAAAATAGTTGTAACGGTTCTTAAACTCAGATTTGTGATTGTGGGTTGGTTATGTTTCTGCTGATTGCTGTTAAGGGTGCATGAATCTTTGTAGATACAAATGTCTGGGAAATTATATTAAACATTTATGAGGAGGAACAGTTGGGCATTAAATCCATATCATGACAGTGGATGAAGACATTGCTCGTACCTGGGGGTCTGACAGACGAGAGATGTCAGGATACAGGTAGAACTTAATTCCATTAGCAGCACCTGGCAGCGTTATTCCTCGAAGAAGAAGGATGAACAGCATAAAGTAAGGGAAGGTTGCAGTGACATACACCACCTGCAGAGGATAAAACAACACTTAGTTTCCAAAATACAAAACGGCATATTCTTCTATAATATCTTACTCTGTTTCAATAAAAGTAATGTGTAAACAAGATTTATGCAAAAAGCAACACTACATTAGATATTTAGACTTTTTAGACTGACCAAAAAACTTTTTGGTCCAAACTGTTCATACTTCCTCTAGTAACAGAATACAATATCCAAGCTACATACAAGCTACATCTACAAGTAAATTTTGTCTTAGGACAAAATGTTTAATGCTCTCATCGCTTGTAAGTCGCTTTGGATAAAAGCATCTGCTAAATGAATAAATGTAAATGTTTTTATGGAATGTTTTGCATGTTTTTTACTTGTTAATGCTTAAATAATAGAATATGCAGGTGCCACAAAAAAGTTCACATTTCAGTTGATATTTATAAAAATAACACATTTCAGTTGATATTTATAAAAAATAACACAAATATTAATTTTATAGGCTTTGGAGAAACTTAATTTATGCAAATGTACATTTGTTTTCCTTTTGCAATGCAAAAAAGATCATATTGACCACATCAGTAAAAAAATAATTATTATATAATTTTATAATAATTTTTATTATATTGTAATTTTTACCACTAGTGACATCAGATAGAATTTTGTTTTAAGCAGCTGGACTGGGCCGCACATTTAATCAATGTTCTGTTTGGGGGCGAGACTGTCTGGTTGTCCAATCAATAGTTGGATTAGTGTTGGACTGTTCAACCTTTTGCTCTTACAGTAAATCTATATAAATCCATTTAAAAAATGCGAAATATAAAATTTGCCATGAATAAGGTCAAAGTTGTGCGTCAAAGTACCTGATTTTTATCTGAATTTGACTGAGATGAGAATTTAGAGTTTCAAAGAAGGTGAAGATTATCTCTGTGTAACATGGGTTATTGTCAGGGTCCTGGATTCTTGTCCTGAGTTTTCCTAGTTCCCTTGCCAGGATCCTGACATTCCCTGTGTTTTATGTCAGAGCAAGATGTCTAGATCCTGACTCAATCCTGGTCTTGCTTCTTGTTTCTTGGAGTCAGGATCTGGACTTATGCTCTGGGTCTTTGTTGTCTGTGGAAGCACATGGCTTTTGGTTGTTTACATTGGCCATGTGCTCTCCAACCCCCTTGTTTCCTTGTTAATCCTGTTTTTTAGTTAATTCCCTTCACCTGCCTTTCCTCATTACCCACATTAGTTCTTTTCCCTATGCCCTTGTGTTTGCTGTCTTGTGCTGGTTGTTAAATGTTTCTTGTTCCCTGTGGTTTGGTTATGTTTTAGTTTTTGGTTAAGTTCTTTGATATGTCTCCCCTCGAGGGAGTTTTATTTAAATAAAGTCCTTTTTTGTTGTAAGCTGTCTTGCGTATGGGTTCTCTCTTCGTAAGCTAACGTAACAGATATAACCTGATATATAAATATCGTAAATCTAGATCACATTATATACTTTTATTGTGTGATTTTATGCTTTCTGGAGCTTGACAAGGTTGTCATCATTGTGCACTGTTGTACAGAAAGAGCTGTGAGAAGATCCTTTAAATATTTCTACTTTTGTGAGGATGAGTAAATATTTTAAAAAGATTTTTTATTTTTGAAATGTTTTTTTGTCTTTGTAAAGTATATCTTTACAAAGATGTCACTGGGTCAAACGACACTGTGATTGGAGATTGCAATCTAATACATAAGACTATCTTTTTTTGCAATAGATAATGATGTGCAAATTAATTGTCTCGCTAGTATACCTTTCAAAGAAAATGTCCGAATGAATGCATGAATGAAAGAGTGACAGAGTGAAGCAGCCCTCTCAATGTGAAGGGGTTAAGGAATGCTATTAGGGTCTGCCAGAGAGGGCGGTTACTTTTCCAAAGACTTAATTGGGTGCAAATTAAAAGTGTTTCTCATGGGGAGGAAGAGTTGCAGGTCTGAGCCAGAGGTTTTGATGGAGAAAACACTCAAGAGTACAACACAGAACAATTAATCAGAATTAATCAATTAATCAGAATAAGAATTAATCAGAATTAATATCAGAATTAATACACCTAACAGCATACTCCCACTATATCGTATGCCACACACTGCACTTTATCACTGGACTTTATGCACACATTGCACTTAATACAATAATTTATCTGTTACACTGAAAACCATCCAATGCACATCCATGTCTTTTTGCATATCCAGTCTATGCATAATCCACTGCACCTTTGCACTGTTGACAATCTTCCTAAGTGGAATCTGAGTGTGCTACACACAGGTGAGCGGGCCATACAAACCACCTGTGGCATCACACTCTTCCTCTATATGCAGATTCATAAGATACAAATAATATATGTTTATCATTGCACTACAATCTTTTGCACTATGTGCTGCTCTCCCCAATCTCTCTTCTGCACAATTTCATGTAAAAATACCTCGTTTGCACATCTCTTGACAATACAGCTCAACTTGTACTTGTATTGCTAACTGTAAATATGTCTAATCGTACACTGTGTGTACTGAGTATGTATGTATGTATGTATACATTGCACATTGTCACTCTGTATAAACCTGTAGGTATGTAACTGTCTAAATGTAAATTGTCCCTGCACTGTCTGGAGCACGCTCCAAAGAATTTCACTCACCTAGGCACAGGTGCTCTGGTGATGTTACAATAAAAAGTGATTTAATTTGGAAAATACAAAAATAGCCCATACTGATGTTGCAACTTGTCAACAATCTTGAACTATTACCAAGTCACCATCAACAGGCATTTGTCCCCCAAGACACACAGGGTTTGATTTCCAGCGCGATCACACCAACAGCGTTAGAGCATCACAGCACAATTCTTCTCCACCATATATTCTAGGTCTAGAACCTAAAATGGTTTTCAAAAACCTATTCATGGTCAACAAAAAAAAAAACATTTTGAAGCTCTTTCAGTCCTGTGAACAAAATCGCTCTTTGGGGTTCTTGTTTCTCTGGCAACTAGTCAGGACCATACGAGGACAAGACAGGGTTTGGAAACAAAAGCTTCTACCCTCTTTCCCATTAGAAGGAGCCTATCTAGGTTATGTTGGTCTTTGTGGGAAAAGTTGTGGTACAGAAACTCACAATTACCAATGGCTACAATCTGACCTGGGTAATTTACAGTAGTCAATGACAATAAACACTGTTAACTTCACAGTGGTAACAATTGTATCACCTATTAAGCCATTTCAGTTAATTAAAACTGTAGATGTAAGACAGGAAGCTGTCTCCTTGTAGGTGATGAAATTCTTTCTTAAATCCAGCACATTTCTTAATAAACCACAAAATTATTAATTTTCTCAGATCTTTTTATGTAAAAATCAGTCAAATTTTTTGTTAACGTCTCAACACAAGCACTTGCCTAACTAAGTAATCCAGTGGAATAAAATGTTAAGCAGACTTTTTTAAGCCTGAAGACAAAGCAGAGATCTGCAAGAGTGACAATTTTGAGAAAGGAGATCCTTTAATCCAAATGCACCTCACAGTATGAGATCACAAGAGCTCACCCGACTCACTAATTCACTCTTTTAAATTAGTCTCATAAAATGATTACATATCCATATCTAAAAACCATGGCCACTGCAGTAGTTCAATACCCCTGCTTGGCTTTCATATGCATGTGTGTGGTTTTTCTAAATGAATAGACCAATGTTTAAACTCGCCATGAGACTTTGACACATGCTGACTCTCTGGTCAAACATTTAAGCCCGGCATTCACAGGTCAACCTCATGCCATAAATATGCCACTGGCTTATGGGAGAATCACAAACAGCCACAAAAGACCTGTGGGCGCACAGTGCTACAATCTGTACAGCGGTCAAAGGAAAGGAAGAAAGCAGTTTACTATCTGCCAGACATAATTCCTCACAGAAGAGAACAGGCAAGCAGAGGAACTCTGCATGCTCCTCATGAACGCTCTACTTTCCCCCCGTGAATACAGAAATCAATCTTGGACAGGCTGCTAAAGCCTCACCATGAAGGAGCATTCTTTCCTCTTGCTTTACGGCCAAACAAAAGCCACTTTAGGATATATAGGCCTAGCTGCAGAGTTCTTTTCTCCTGGACCTGTACAATGTGGACCCATTTATTTTTCTTCACACAACCCTCTTCCTTTCTTTCCACTTTCTTTCTGGCTCATTGAGTTTGTTAGACTTTCTTAAAGACTGTTGGAAGAACAGAATCCAGAGGAAGGCTACTGACTGAGTTTTAGAGATTGTCAGAGAAACACATGCCCTCAAAATGCGAAGGATTGTAGATACAAGGTAGAGGAAGGCAGAGAGACAGGAATAATGCAAACTGATTGTATTCCAAGGGGAATTTTTCGCAGTAGGTTGGTTTCAGTTTACCTATAAGACAGTTTTGTTATTGTTAAGATCCACCTTACTTCATCTATGTTTCTGTTTGGTTGTTGGATGGCTGCCTTGTTTCTGTTCAAAGAGCTTTGATATTTTTACCGGTCTGATATGAAAGTTGGTTGTTTAGACATTTTCTCAGTCTATGTCCCAAACCAAAAGATGACCATTTTTTCTTTCACTTAATGTAGATGACTTAATATGCGAGTGCTTTCAGATGCTTATAAATTTCAAATACTGTTTATGTGATCTCATAATCATTGGACCCACATTGTATCTGTGCAGGTTAACACAACTGAGCATTCCACATTGCAAAATTGTGTTAATGACATCTTTTGTAAAGCTGAAATGCATGTCTCACTTAATCAATTGATTCCATGCTGAATTGATCAAATAACATTAGTCTTCCAATTCATCCATTTCTCTCACTGAGACACCTCCAACTTAGTCTCTAACACTTTGGTTAACATTTACAAACATTCTAAAACTACTTTTTAGGTCACTGGACCTTTTTTTTTACCTTTCCAGTTGATTTGGGACCTTTCCAAATGCAGAAATAACAAATAACCCAGGCTATCGCAAGACAGAGTGCAAGTTCCCACCGAAGGCTACCGACGTCTTCAATTCCTGAAGATATGCTGAGAACACGCCGTCTGGAGGGAAACATTCTGAAATTAATCACTTTAATCACTGTACCAGTTATTCTGGCATTCTGGCCACAAATAAGAACTACATTTTATATATTTAAAAGTATCAGGTGGTTTTTTTTTGAGAACTATTACATATGAAACTATAAATATCAGCTAGTTTTAAACACATCACACATCTGTATTCCAATCTAGTCTTGATCTTTTCTATATCTAACATCACCACATGTCATAGTTTAAAAGAAATGTCATCTGTTAAAAAATATATAGTTTATTTTACTAAAATATTTATAATTATTTACTCCTCTTTAAAGGTTTCAGCACTCTCCCGTGACCCTACACATTGTACACAAAACAGAGAATGGTTGGAACTTAACTTAAATGTGACCAAAATGTAGTGTTTTGTTAAAAGGATTGCAATGAAACCCTGTAACATGATAGTCTCATAATTCCAACTACATGAAGTAAAACTATTTGGATCCCTTTGTAATTTTTTACACACACTTATGTTTTGACTGTATTTTGCAAGGTATTTTGTATTTTAACCTGGTTTTTAATACCTAAAAACAATATTTGTTCACAACCTTTTATCTCCTACTCAGTGATCTTAATTTAGGTTAAATTTGCATAACTGTTACTTGCAACCCTATGTTGGTCTATAATTATAGAAATTATAGACATTCTGAAAGGAGTAGGTTGTTAAGTTTAGCCTTTCAATATTAAATAGACTACATCAAAGTTTAACTCTAAGGGACTAAAAGTGTTTTATCACCTTACATGCTTTATATGAAACCCATAGTATTCAATACAATAAAATGACTGTAGCAAAACTGCACTGTAAACATTAAAATGTACCACCCTATATCAGTGTCTTACATCCAAGACATACCCATGTCCAACTATCTGCCCTAACTTTGAGGTGGCCTAACTCTGGAGTTTTGTTTTCCATTGACTGATTGTGAAGATTGTGATTGTGGTGTAAGAACATAGCGAGGAAAAGCCACAATTTCCTTTCTCGTATTGCCATTTATCATCTTTGACATGTTCTTGGGTGACATCTATTGCCTAAGCCATGCTCCTTCCCCAAAAAACCTTCCCCATTTAACCTAACAACTGACAGCTTCTGTGCCTCTCAGTACCACTGTCCCGCCTGCACTATTTGAAACTGAGGCCAGCAACATGCAAAAACTGTTGACCAGTGTTTCCTCTGTATTTGGCCTTAGACATGAAACAGATATTGTGTACAGAAAAACTAGCCAACTCAGCCAAATTTGTGTCCATACCATTCCTGACTGTGCAAATGCCCTTTTAATGCTAGTTGACAACAGAAATGCAAAAAGACAAATTATCTATGTAAAAGGTTACAGATTTGCAGTGAATAATAAGCAGTGGTTGATTGCTCTACACATGCCTATGCCAAAAGCTGCCTGTCAAGATAGCGTCACTAGCATATAAATTTTCTTGTTTAGAATTGTGGGTTAATCTGTAGCCTGGATTCAAAATGTGCCTCAAATAGCTGCCCTAAAGAGCTGATATTTACATGAATGTTTACAACCACAATATGTAATTATACTATAAAGTCAAAACCAAACTTACTCCCAAAACTCCATGACTGGTGATGTGGCATACGGGTTGGTGAGGTTGGCAATGCTTTCATTGTTAAAGTCCATACAGTTTTCTGAAAAACATTTACAATATCATTTTTTTTCACTCCTACAATAAAATTAAATTTTATATATTGGTTTTCAATGCTTTACTAAGTCCTCAAATACACAAACCCGTGTTCCAGTAGTGACCACATGATGCCCATGGCAGTTCTGTCGTAAAGCAGTTGAACAGGTAGAAAATAGCCCAGGCCAATATGACCACATAGTAAACATTCAGATGGGCTTCAATGACTTGGGTCGCATAACCAATGCCTGCAAAAAGACGAAACAATCGTTGCATTCCTTTTTGCATTCCTTTTGCTTTCTCAGTTCTTAAAAGGTATGGTTAGCTCACTTAGCAGAAAGGAAATATAATTATGAGGACAACATTGTTTTAAAATAAAATGGAATAGGTTTTACCTTCGAAAAGTGGGCAAACTTTTCGCCAACATGTGATGCCCCCTTCACTAGTAAACTGACCCAGTGCTGTTTCCAGGAAAAAGACTGGGATCCCACAGCAAATGAAGAAAATGACATAAGGTACAAAGAAAGCACCTGAAACATACACAGGAAGTTACACGCCTAAGTCCATTGAGACCTATTCAACATTTAGCACAAGATTTTAAAACAAGTATTTCAGTGAATATTAAGTTAAATGTTTGCATGCACTACCACTTTTATTGTATGGAAGAAAGCAGCTGTGACATTCTGCTAGTACTACTTTGGTGCTCCTCGCAAAACTATTTATATCTAGAGCGACATTAGGGTTAAGGATGATGATGCATGAAAATAATTTTTGGATGAACTATCTCTTTAAAAGTGCAACCACAGTGCAACACGTGGTAATTAACACTTGTACTGTTGGACTGGCTGGATTTAGGGACACAGTATCATGATTTTCTGGCATCTATACTGATGTACTATCCTTAAGAGGAAGAAATGTCATACAGCAGTTAATTGCATTTTCACCATCATTACAGCTGTTTAATGTGTTACACCAGTATAAACACAATTTTGGAACTATTGTAAGCTATTGTATCTGAATATGGTAATAATTCGGTAATAATTCAGTTTGGCTACTGAACCACTGTGATGTCACTCCTTGTAAAGTACCAATTCACATTTCCAGGATTTTTTAATCATGTACCATATTAATATAGAAATTACTTACAGTACCACAAAACACATTTTGTGGTACATTGATATCATTACTAATGTACAGTAAATATCAAAGCACCATTGTATTACCATTTACTATCATTACTCTGCTGTACCATACTATCACCAGAGTACCTTTTTGGAAGGTTATTTGAACATATACCAGGGTAGTACCATGATATTCTATGAAGTACCTTAGAGAACCATGTAAATACCATGGAACATGAATATGGTAATAATTTATTACCATAGCATACAGTGTATCCAAGTACCATTGCATTTACTGATCTAAGCACTATACAGTGGTACAGCTCATCTGACAGCAAGAAAGGCGTTATTAGTTTGTGATTACTTAATTGAGAATGAATGAATGAATTATCTCTCACCTCCACCGTTCTTGTAACATAGATATGGGAACCTCCAAACGTTGCCAAGGCCGATAATCTCTCCAGCTACTGAGAGCACAAACTCAATCTTATTATTCCACTGCCCTCTTTCATTCACCACTTTCTTATCGTTGCTGCGCACTGAGCTCGGGTTCGACGCCTCGGGGTCCATTGTATCGTCTGTTTTTCCATTTATAATGGGAATCGCCTTTTCGGCTGTCATGACTTCCTAACAGCCTGAAACATATTGATTAGATCTGGAATTGAATCACATGTCGGCATTGGACGTCAAATGATCTGATTTCAAAGTTGTCGAGCAGTTTGTATGCACATGTCAGATGTCCTACTGGACGCGTCCATGTGTTTAGAAACAAGTAGACGAAGCGCAACGGAACAGAACGCAATGCAATCTCAAAACGCGACGCGACAAAACAACAACCTACCTATCTCAATGAACAGGGCTGTCTGTAAATAAACACACCCTACTTTATTAAATAAAATAATTGCGCATCATCTAGCGTTTTAATTTTGTCCCGTCTACCTACGTTATGTCAGTTTTCCAGTTTGTCGCGTTGTGTCTTGGGGAGCGTCCTGTTATGTCGCAAACAATTAATGGTAATCGGTCAAAAGAGCGCAGCAGCAAATTCATTTAAGGCTGAGCTCTAATAGTCTGAGCTCTAATAGTCTGAGCTCTAATAAAAACCCACATTCATGATCACTTACTTGCCTGTAGTGTGCGACGCCTGAACCCTATGAAGATACAGGACTTACCGGTGTAGGTGATAACAGTAAACCTCCTTCGATCTCCTTCGATAACACCTGCTGCGCCCGTGTAACAGGAAAAAGACAAATAGGAGAAAGATGAAAATCCCTGATGAATGTCACAGTGTTGTGACTGTGACAGTGTGCAGCTCACTACTGCTGTGTTCAGGGCTTAGGATCTGATCTCCAACGCCTCTCATTGGAAAAGACCCACGTGTGAAGATCAGCGATAAACTTGAGCTGTCACTACTGCAGACCTCCTTAAAACACCACACGCATATATA
>JAZGTI010011780.1:0-16314 GCA_036877585.1 Botia kubotai | reverse complement strand
TCTGAAAACCACTGTACTGGTCTATATCATGATGATTTTATTGTTGTTATTATTATTATAGTAATAAAAAGACATGTGAGTTTGGGATAGGACTTTGGGTGCAGCTGGTAGCAGTCAGGCATCAGGTGTCTAATTGCTCATCTTCTGGTGTGTGTGCTGTTATGTGTTTAATTATCTTCTGGTGTTGTGTACGTTCATCCTGTGATGTTTGTGTTCTTATGTGTGCACTCATCTTCTGGTGTGTGTGTTGTTACACATGTGCTCATCTTCTGGTGTGTGCGTTGTTACACATGTGCTCATCTTCTGGTGTGTGTGTTGTTACACATGTGCTCATCTTCTGGTGTGTTTGTGTTCTTGTGTGTGCGCAGTGTCAGGGATCCTGACAGCAGATTTTGCTTCTGGTCTGGTCCACTGGGGTGCTGACACATGGGGATCTGTGGATCTTCCCATATTTGGAAAGGTACTGGTGTGAATCTAATACTAAAGTTTTTTGTGCATGTCTGTATATGTAAGTACAGGACACAGAATGTATTGTAATCCATACAATCCTGTTACACAAGCTAATGGCCATTTGATATTCTCAGGAAAACCACTGAATCACTTTATAGGGGGAAAATTAATTTGCTGTGCTTGCTGGTTCTCCTCCAGGCCTTTATTCGTCCGTTTCGAGAGCACCACATCGATCCAACCGCAATAACACGGCATGATTTCATTGAGACGAATGGTGATAACTGTATGCTGACCATTATCCCGCTGGCTAAGATGGCTGCAAACTTCCTGATGCTCCCGCCAGGTAAGATACCAGTCATATTATCTTTCACAGAGAGACAAACAACGAGCCAAGATTGACATTTCTGAGAATATCACTTCACCTTTTGCTCTCTTTCTCAATCTCTCCAGCGGAGATCTATCAGAACTATCCCTGGTATTGTTATGTTTTTGCATTAGCCATTTTTGTTACATTGACCAATCAGATTCATAAATGGTCGCACACATATTACGGGCTCCCACGCTGGGTGACGTTCCTTCAGGACTGTCACGTCATTTTACCCAGGAAACATCACAGAGTTCACCACGTTTCACCTCACGAAACCTACTTCTGCATTACCACAGGTAATCATACTCACGATTTTGTGAGCAAACACATTTTAGCTCAAACTTTAGAAAAAGCATTTTAGAAAAAGCAGTTTCATATTTGTTTCTGTTTGTTCATGCAGGCTGGTTGAACTATCCTCTGGAGAAACTGGGATTCTGGAGAAGCATGGAAGATGCGATCCAAAGCCTGACTGGAGAGAAGCCAAGATCGGATGACTTCAGATGGGCCCAGAAAACCAAGTAACGATTTTCTGCCACCGACCCACCTCCCCTACCTCAGATCTGCTTGTGGGAGAATCTTGTGTTCTCCATCTAATTGTCCTCCCTCGCACAGAACAAGAGGAGTGGCGGGATATCAAAGCCCAACTTAGAAAGCCATCAATGCTTTGAAAAAAAGTTGAAAGAAAGAGGGTTTGACAAAGCGATTGAAAGCAATATTCCTCTCTGCTTACGTTATTGATCAAAAATATCCATATCCTCGCTGGAAACTTGAGACTTCTGTGAAATGTTTAGAACTCTTCAAAGTGCAAAAAAAGAAGGTTTAAAATGCCAATACTTGAACAAAGTGGGCTGTTTTTGGACAACTTTAACCTTCAACTGCTGTCGAAGCTTTTCTGCCTAGATGGTCTCTGGAGGCTTGGCCTTTGGGACTGATCTCTCTTGCTTTCACCTTCATCTTGTTTGGGGCTGAAGTGCAGTAAGCTAAAGGCATTTTGGCCACAGAGGGCTAAAAATCTGTGTCTTCATTTGTTACTTGTGTCTGAAGGGACAGAGCAGCATCATATGCAGTCTTAATTCAGTACGCCTTAAAAAAGGAATGTTGTATCGATACTTGCTTCACTTTGCCTCATCGTTGCACTTTTCACAGTCTTTTTATTCTCTGTACTTTTCTTTCACATTTGTGAATTCAGAGGCGCTGTAGTTAGCAGTTAGCAGCTAGCAGCTAGCAGCTGACAGTTAGCTGCTGACAGAGAGGTGTGTGTTGTTGGAAGTGTGTCGTGTAGATGAATATTCAGGTCATGAGTGTTTCTGTCAGCAGTGTAAATACACTATAAGAGCAACATTGCTGCTTGTCTCCATCTTATTTTAAATGCCTATGTGGTTTCAGTATCTGGTTTATATTTGGGTTAACTTCACCTTAGGGAAGGTTTATTATTAAAACGTGCACTCCGTTGCTTGAGATTTAGGTTTGCGTACATTGTTACATTGTGCCACCAGCCCTGTGCAGCTGGTTCGAGACGAGACGTTTAACATTCACTTTAATGCTAGCATGTTCAATCACAACTCCTAGTTAGTCCTTATTTAATAGTAGTATGAAACATTAGTAGCAGTTAACAGCATGATAAACAAGACTGGCCCATCGCACCTGGCTGCCCTAGTGACTTACACTTACTAACAGCTTGTAATTTTATTAATTTAATTAGCGTTCTACACATTTTCCAGTATATACATCTGTAATAATGGTGGACAAGCGAAGTATTGCTTTTACTTGACTTTATTTATCCACAGTAATCAAATTCTTTAAATATTCAGAATAATTAAAGATAGTCTTTCACTATTGGCTTTAAAATACTGGCTTTGTTTTAAATATGAGCGTTGCTATTCCATCAACTGAGTTCAGCCAGCATTCATGTGTCTGGTTACCAATATAACAGTCCTCAAATAACAGTAAAGAGTAAATGACTAAAGCTCTGTACCTCAAATTCAGTAACATTTTATATTACGTATTTGCAATTGTTTTTTTTTTTTAGTTGTGGCATTTTTTTCAATTTATTCTCTTACACCAAATGATTTTATAAGTAAAACTATTTATGATATTCACTCCTCAATGCCTGTAAAAATCATGTTACAAGTTACAGCGTAGGTTTTCCGCTCGGGTGCGATTTAATGCCAAAACCTTAAAAACCTTGTTACTGTCAAAGCAACAGCAATGTGGCATTTTGTTTCAGCAGGTCAGTGATAGGTCAGTACATAGTAGTACATGTTTAGATAGGTCAGCTCTTCAGAATGGCAGAGAATGCGTTATAGCCTGTAAATTCCTCTGTCTACATTTTTAGTCTGTTACAATGAGGTCATGAAGAACTGCAATGAAACAACATGAAGTGTTTTGAGCTGATTCATAATGTGCTGTGTGTTGTGTCACATTTTCTTTTCCTTATCTGAAATCGGGAAAATGTGTTCAGTGGAACATTGTAGTATTTTTGACAGTTGACTAATATCTTATATATTTATATACGGACACAAAATGCCAAATTTATTTTCGCTCCACTAATAGATTTGTTGTTTGTGTCCAGTGGAAATTTTCACTGTACAGGCAACTGGAGCCTAAACCAATTTACTTCCATACGAATTTAGGGATTGTTGCTGTCTGTCGAATTTTATTCTTGTTTCCTACATTTAACACTTGTTATATGTTGGGTCCTCCACACTCATATTTAATATCACTACATAAGTTCATTAATTCACTGGATATACTGATAATTATGACTCCACCAGCTCAGCATCTGTGTGTGTATTGGTTTGTATCAGTTTAATAACAAATCAGCTCGCATCAAAAGTGGTAGATGGGGTGAAAAACTTTTGTGATCTTGGTGTGAGGTGCAGCTTCAGCCCCTGTGTTTGTTCAGTCTGGTGTTCTACAGATGTGATTATGGTTATGCTGTGACTGTAAAGCTCTGTGGGAACAAAATTCCACAGAAAAGGATTTTGGTTTAAAAGCAGTTATTGGATTTGTGTGCAATGTTTAAGGCAGACTGTTTCTGTGATAATAGGTTGATTGTGTTATTGATGGAGTGTTAAAGTTCAATCTCCTTGTTTTTCATGCTTAGTGCCAGCTACCGCACAGCAGCCAGGATCTGCCCGTGTGGATGCGAGGTTATTGAATTAATCACATTGTGCTTGCTCGAAAATATTGTATTTTCCTTCAGATAACACAACTAGGCAAATCCCTTATTCACTGGGGACTTTGAGAGAACTTGCTGCAGCTGTTATTGGGTCATTAGATTGATGACCTTTGGCATTCACACTTGTTACCGAATGTTCGTCCTTAGAGATTTATTGGGGGAAGCTTTCAAAAACGCTGTGTCGGCTGATTTTGCAGTTCACCTCAAAGTCTCATATTCGGTAAACTGAGTTTTTGCGGGATGGATTTTTGTTCAAATACGAAAATAATGCCTTAATACCTTTTTGTTGTTTCCTTTTTTTGAAATGTTGTTATTAAATTCATATTTATAATGAAATAAATAAAGAACTTTATTGAGAAGATTATGACCTGATTTGTTGTGTTATTTGGTTTCCTTTCATGTAAAGATTTGTCTTGTATCTTGCTTCACTTATAAGTGTCTGAAACATCAGGAGAAAGCTAGCTGTTAGCATTCCCATTTATCACTAGCGTGCCAACTCAAATTCTAGAAGATTCTTATTGCATTCCCTCATCACCTGTTTAGGGTGTAAACTATGAATCCCCTTTTCAACCTTCATTTGCCAGGTATAGTATGTTCTCCCACTTCAAATTCCTGAAGGAAACTTACTAGAACGATTGTGTTTGGAAATTCATGTGACACATTTTTCTGCTCTCTTTACCTTTAACCTTCATTCCAAAGTTCAATCATTGACTCTCATGCACAGATACGCCTGTTTCACAGACATAATTCCTTGGTTTATTATAAATGTACTAAATCTTGCTAATATACACATTGTTTATCAGATAAATTCAATTCATAAATTCAGATACAACTGTTTCAGATTATAGACATTTTAGATTATAGAAATTTTATTGTAAAATTAAAAAATAGAGATATTTCAATGAATGCATTTGTAAATTATAAATCGTTCTAAAGCATTCAACTAGATTTTAACACACTGATTAAACAAGATAAACAAAATGTAGTAACCAAAAAATAAATAAATAAAAGCAACCAATCACAGTCCAGTGAAATGTGACGTTTATGTGACAAGGGGAGATGCTTTGAGGAAACTTAATAGCATGTGATTGTTTCTTTTGGTGTCTGTAATTCAATCAGCTCATTCAAATCAGCTTCTTTTCCTATTCTGAGACAGATACCAGTATACTGTAAGAAAATTAGAATTGTTATTGCGTTTAAATATTAAAGCAAAAATGGTACAGTGACAAAACCATAAGGTTGAGACAGTGAGGATAACTTTAACAGAGTGGTTTTGGGTAACCACGTAAAGCATTTTGCGTTGTTAGGTTTGATTTCTGTAAAAATGACTTATTCTCATGCTGAGTGAACCATAGTTCATTATTTTGTCTGCATTATTATTACTAAATAAATCCTTTTTATTTAGGTAAAAGTTGAAACTCAACTACAAGCTGTTAATCAGTAATTAAGGTTGTTCATTTGGAACACATTGTGGAAAGACTGCCAACAAATTCTTTGGGTGAATAACAATAAGTATTGTTTTGTGATTCATCAGCCTGGAATTTCGAGAATAAAAATAAACAGCACCTAAGATATGTTTAATGTTTCATAAACGTGTTATGAAGATTCATAACTAGGGTCCAAATGTTCTGTTGTAAGTGATTTTAGTGATCTGCAGATGATGTCATGTTCACTTTAACATCTGGAACAAGAACTATTGCTCAAATATTTTAGTGTGAACTTTGTCTACAACATTTGTTTATGCATTCATAAGACAGATATGAATGCAGACTGAAAACTCAATGTGAAAATAAGTCGCATTAGAGCTCCAGAACAGAACAGAACAGAACAGATTCCGCAAATCAGACTGAATAATAAAATGTGTTGTTGTGTGGACATGTGACAGCAGAGTAACACTTCGTTAGAGAGGCTGATCTAACGAGGTAGACTTCCCCACCCACACAATCACACTGAGGTCAAATCATAAATCACTAGGTACGTCTTAGACGAAGCTTAGATTCACAAGTTAACCGGTAACAACTGGATACCGGACGGCTGAACAAAAGGTGAACCTGTGACTTACCTGTGTGTGAAACAAACAGGTATGTGCCCAGAGGAACAGATCTGATTACATCAGCAGGACTGTGAGTTTTATTATAAATATTATGTATTATAAATATTATGTAAATATTATATTTGTTTAATGCTGATCCAGTGAGAAAAACCAAAAAATAAGCAAATCAGCCTTTTGCTCTGGAATTGTATTTGATAAAGCTAAAGTTTGTATGAAAATAGAAATGAAATATAAAGCTAAAATGTTAAAAAAGTATATTAAATATTAAAAAATAACTGCTTTTTTTTAACACGCATCACCATTGTTATCATATTGGAACTTTGGCAGAGTAGTAAACAACTAGTTAATAAAAGTTAATTGCTGTATATCTGTTTCATTTGGATCAAAGTTTTCCAAAGTCCTGGATAAGGATCTAAATTCAAAACCTTTAAGCTTGTGTCTGTAAAAATATAACCGCACGGATTTGCTAAAGCATGAACATAAAGACAAAAAGCACATATACAAATGAATATTTAATTTCAGTGCCTTAAATACTCTCCCTTGTCTGTTACAAACATGCAGACACTTCTGTTTTACTGCTATTGCTGTACTTTGAAATTGCAATAGATGCAATATAAACTTACTTTTTGAATGTATTGACCTCATAGCTGCAATGATTCACGTTTAATTAATGTTTTAATTGCTAATGTTTGGTTCTAGACCTTTATGATTTGTTCTTTACATTTCTCCTTTCTGTGATTATATAACAGGTGATCTTCTGATGACCTAATTAAGGCAAGACGTCAACAAAACCAGCTGAAGCGACATCACACCGAATTTTATATCATAGTGCCATATAACTAAAGTGAGACCACAATACTGACGTGCAAAATTTGTGGAAGGACAAACACCTGAAGCTATTTTGTTTTTGGTTAAACCTACCCAGGTCCTGTTTGAAAAATACTCAACAGTAAATCAGAATGAATCTGTACATCCATGTTCTGGCATGTGCTTTTGGTCTGGGCTCCTGGGTGTCCATTAATGGTCTGTGGGTGGAGCTTCCTTTGATAGTTAATATTCTGCCAGAGAGTTGGGACTTGCCCTCTTACCTCACAGTTATCATTCAATTTGCCAACCTTGGCCCACTGCTGGTCACCCTGGCACATAAATTTTGCCCCGGGCGACTACGAGAAAATCTGGTTATCTACGCAGTCCTGTCAGTTGGTGTTGTAGCCTGTGTTCTGCTGGCTTTGTTTTGGAAAAACACCACAGTGTTGCTCGGGCAACCACGTAGCACAGCATTTTTTATCCTCACGTTCTTTCTCGCTCTCGTCGACTGCACCTCCTCTGTCACCTTCTTGCCCTTTATGATGCAACTTCCTGCCAAGTACATCACCACATACTTTATCGGAGAGGGTCTGAGCGGTCTGGTTCCAGGCCTGGTGGCGCTGGCGCAGGGGGTCGGAATGTCAAAATGTGTCAACGTATCACATGAGTCAAACCTGACAGAACCTGAACACCCGTCCTTCACAGTGGAGACGCAGTACCTCCCTCCCAATTTCTCGACAGAGGTCTTTTTCTCATTCCTGGCTGTAATGACGGCAATGAGCCTGGGTGCATTTTTCATGTTAAACCGAGTGCCTCGCACCTTCGAATTCTCCACTGAAAATCTTGTTCCAGACTCGGATGCTGTGGTGACGGTTTGCAAGAATTTGGAAAGCCCTGGGGAACCCGATCCATGCGCAAAAAGTAAAGGGAAAGTTGAAAAGAAGCGGAGCAGAAAACCGGACGCTAACTACCAGCTAGCATTTATCTATGTAATGGTGCTGTGGGTGAACGGAGCAACAAATGGACTGCTGCCATCTGTGCAGACCTTCTCCTGTATGCCGTATGGAAATATGGCCTATCACCTCTCAGCTGCTCTGTCGTCAGTAGCCAATCCTGTGGCCTGCATTATTGCAACGTTTTTCCCTAAACGGTGTGTTGAAATTTCTGTTTCAATCTATGAGCCTTGTTTATATTTGTGTACAATCCTGTTGTAAAGACCGTCATTGCTGGTTAGTAGCATAACGGATGCTGGTGTGCTTGAATTGGTGTGCCTCTCAAGTTAAACCAGCAAGACTATCTTGGTCAACTAGCATGGTCTTTCTGGTTAATCTTAGAGCCAGCTGAGTTTTGCTGGTCTGCCAACTTGACTAGCTTGAACCACAGAACACAAAACATTTACATTGTGTTTGTTTTAAAGGTTCTGTCTTGTGTTTAATAATAGCAGTTTGACTAATGGAGAGTTTATGTTCTCTTTCAGCTCTTTAGTATTTCTGGGTGTCTTGTGTCTGCTGGGCTCTGTTTTTGGAGGCTACAATATGGCCATGGCTGCCATGAGTCCTTGCCCTTTGCTCCAAGATACGCCTCTAGGGGATGCTATTATAGTAAGTTAACTAGTACTGTATTCTTACTAGTTGTAAAGAAATTACTAAATGTTTAAGTTGTTAAATGATTTAAAATGTTTTTTATTTCATTTTAAATGGTTTACCAAAGCTTTATATTTCAGACTTCATTAAATTATGTTTCTTTATTCATTATAATATTTTAAATATGAACTCTTAAATATTAATTGTGATTGTGACGTTGGACTGATGAAACCAACATGCTTGAAAAAAATCCAGACTCATGAACCAAACAACTCACTGATTGGTTTGCGTCAGTAACGCTGGGTTTCGTATATCTAGATCTATTAAACATGGGCTATTGAGGTGTTAAATGACACTCTCTCAACACCTCCTAGAAGCCTAGTTATCCTTATTAACTCTTAGTTATCCTGATTAACTGGTAAACTGACCACCTTAGACCTGCTATATGTCAGACTATTTCATAAAAACTAGCAATTGTTTCAGTTTGTTGATCAGGACACATTTTTCAAAGACAACAGCCCTTATTTCTCCTTTTCGTGTGTTCCATGAACGATCTTACTACCTGTTTCAGGTTTTGTCGTGGGTTTTCTTCACTGGCCTGATGTCTTATGTGAAGGTGATGGTGGGAGTGATTCTGAGGGACAGGAGTCATAGCGCACTCGTGTGGTGTGGAGCGGCAGCGCAAGCAGGCTCGTTGCTGGGCTCCGTCACTATGTTTCCTCTGGTTAGCATCTATCACCTCTTCCAGTCGGGTGATATTTGCAATACCATGTGCCCATTGTAATAAACCTTTTCTATGTGGTGTGGAAAACTCGTAAAGGAATGAGCTACACACTTTCACATGATTGCTTAACACTCAGTAAAACCGAGTATATTAGGGCATCCTGAGAACGGTGCCATAATATGTTGATGCTCTGCCTTTTTATGTACACGTTAATGCACTATTTGTATTTTTATATATTATTGTAGATTATTTATGATGTTGTGACTTTTTTGGGGGGGGGGAGCTTCGTTTAAAGAACACATTTTCTTTGAATTTTTCAATATCACTCCTTTCCTGTCGTGCCTAACAATGCCTGTCATCTTTTCATAACTCATTGTAAATCACAGCTTCTTGGGGATTATTGCTTTTATAAAATAAACTACACACAAACAGCAACACATATGTAATGACATTTGTACAATAAATTCTTCTGCCAAGCTGTGTTTTCTTATTTACAAACGGCAATACACAGACGCAGTATCGCAGGTGTATGTTTATAGAGTGATTTTCAATGGCTTCCAAGGCGGCTCAGCCAATCATAATCAAGGACCGGAAATAACCGCGTAATATACAACGTAGTAAGTTCATTATTGAATTGTGTGTTGTAAACGCGGACTCATATTAGTATTAAAAAGATGTCATCTGTGTAAACAGATGGTGACATTTTTTGCCTGGCCTAAGGAGGTTAGTAAAGCTTGACGAGGTAAGTAAGCGATTTTATTACACTTGTCTCACGTCATTGTTTAAAATTCACTTATGCAATGCCGTGCTACTTGGCCCATTGGTAATGTTTTCCTGTACAGACAATTGTTGTTTGTGAAAGATGACCGAAATGATTTTGTGTAATGAATATCGCCACAGAAGCTGAACGTTCGTCATAATTTGTTTTGTCAATAGATGGCGCTCATTTGCTACGCATTTTGTTTATAGCTCTGCTTTTTACGGTCAGTGGTTTCATTAGCTGCTGTATTTATGTCGGTGAATGCAAGAATATGTTATGTTAAAAGCAGCCCGGAATATGAAATAATGCTTTATAATAAATCCATGACAACCGGCCATCGTTAATAGTGTGTGGCTAATTAGGGATAATAATGAGTGATACAAGCCTATTTTATTTTATTTGTGTTATTTATCACTTGCCAATAAACAGGGACTTTCATGGCTTTTAGTCAAAGCAAATTCCAGTTTATTGATTGTAGAGACCTTCCCCTGTAGCATTGTAGGATTGCCTTGCTCAAGGGCACCAAGTGTGATTATGATCTCAGTAAATCCTCAGTTCTCCAGTCACACCTGTTTAGAATCGATCTGGCTGCTCTTCAGTTTACTTGCTTAGATTTGTAACCAGCTCACCTTCTGTTTTGAGTAGGTCAGCTGCTCTTTTCCAATAAGATGAAATGTTGTTATTTCAGAGTTATTTTAGACATTTGAAGGGATTCAGAGCGTTAATGACAGCCTGTAACCACGTTTGCTAGTGACACGACATGAATCAACACACCCACACCCAAAAAAACTGTTTCAGAATACAGTATTTGAAATGAACCAATGTCTGGCCTATGGCTGTGGTAGGTTATGCAAACAGATTCCACGCTCTGCTTGAGTTCCTCCAGGTGATCGGAAAGAGGGAGAGAAAGAGGGATCCAGGAGGGAAAGAGACATAAGAGTTAAAGAGAGAGAGGTGTCAGCTGCTGACCCTGATTCTTGGGCACTCAGGAATGCTTGACCGATCCTAAAGGAGCATAAAAAAAGTCCAAATTACCCCCTATCCATCCGCCTCACGCAAAGCGTTGAGGTCAGAGGTCAGGAGATCATGCAGATGCCCTGTTCTCACTGTAGTCAGCGTCTCATGGGAGACCAGACGCTTCCTGAAATCTCCACAGGGAAACATCTGAGGATCATATGAGTCTGTCTGTATGACAGTTCAGATTCGTACAGTACAAAATACTGAAATGTAGAGTATTAAAATTGTTGTATAGCTTTGTTTTATACAGGTGACCCCTTGAATTTTGAGACGTTAAAGCCATTTTCATTGTGTTCACAAAACCTGCATAACAACAGGCTGCTTTCACAAATATCTAAGACGGTCCTTGTGTCTAATCATCTGATTGACTCCTTATAACCACATTCACATCCACAGTATGTGTCACTTTACAAGCTGAGGGCCCTTACAAACCACAGTGCTGATTTAATCATTTAAGGGCCCAATTGTTTAGCTGTGAAAAATAGGACAGAAATAGCAGAGTGCCAGAATAATTAGCTCAAATTCTTGTATCTCTCTTGTTCTGTCCTTCTCTTTCCCTTTGTACTTCAATGGTATTGACATGCAAAGTGTTTGGTGAGGAGAGTGTATGATTTTCTGGCCGACTATCAGATGGTCTTTCACTCATCCAGCTGGTCCAAGTGCGTGTAGCCACCTGGTTTCCTTCTTCTCAGTCACGTGAGAGCTGCAGAGGGTTGAGGGCTCTTTAAAAATCCATCTGCTGTAGATGGAACTTCAGCAGTATCAACATGCCCTTAAGGCCTCTTACCCATCGGCAGAGACTTCACTCACAACAGCATGCTGTGTGTGAACATGTTCTCTCACCCAGTTAAAGGTAGGAGATGACAGTGTGATTATAAGACTTTATAAACCTCTCCGTTGGTTTTGCATCATATTACACAGATCTTGACAGCTGTCGCTACTGTTCAATTAATTGTAATTCACATTTAGAAGTAAAGCACAGATTTCTGTGAAAGAGTGTGTGTGTGTCTTTGTGTGTGTTTGTGAGTGTATAGTGAGTATTTAGTTAAAGCGAGTTTTGCTTTAGGACCCAGGGCGACCTGACACTGTACGAAACTGTTTGTCATACAAAAATAAAGTCCAAAAATTTGCAGTGCAACATAATCAACAAAATGGACCTTTCGGGAAGCACATAAACTGTGCATTATAACATAAACATAATAAGTGTGATTTTAGCACTTTAACACATAGTATAAACAAATATTTTATTAATGTTATAGGCATAATACTAGGCAGCAAATAAAATTGCACCAACGTACAGTTCTCTGTTCCTGGCAAAAGTGAAATTGATTTAATATGAAACAATAATTTTCCTAAATTTAAAGTCCTGCATTGCAAAATACATCATTATGAAACACTGGATGATTTTTTCTATGGACCTGAATCAGCTGCTCTGTTCTGAGATCAGCTGTTTAGGCGTGACACTAATGTGACCATTGATGATGTTTTAATAAACTGCTCTCTCTGTCATTCACACTGTCTGGCAGATGTACGTGTTTCTTCCCTTTATTGTACCAGGGAGGTTCAGTGAGGGTCAAACTGAGTCCCCCTGGGAACCTTTATTTGCTGACGGTGTGTGTTGGGACATATGGGGGTCTTTTAGGATGTGAAACACAGTGAGGAAGTAGGAGCCTGTTAGTCTGTTGCATCGACTTCATTATTGCTCACTTATGGTTGAGTGAATTTGAGGTCTGTTGTGGTTGGTACATTTCTGAGGTCAGTAAATCTTGGACATGCATTGTTGAATGATATTTACAACTCCTTCACACAAAGCCATTGTGGTGTAAATGTGAAAAGTGTGTTTAGAGCAAACATGGTCTCTTAGGCACAGCTGAGACCCCTGATAAGAAACTACACATATGAAGACTGTAAACATTTACATTTACGCATTTGGCAGACGCTTTTATCCAAAGCGACTTACATTGCATTATACTATACGTTGATTCTGAGTATGTGCAATCCCTGGGATCGAACCCACGACCATAACGCCATGCTCTAACCACTGAGCCACAGGAAAGCACATAAACACAGTCTGATGTTATGTGCAGTTTGCAAATGTTAAGTTGGTTAATTCACCTGTTATATTTCCCAACAGCAGTTTTCCCACCCTATTGATTTCAGAAGAGGGCAAAATCTAAGAAAGTCCTCTAGGCTTCTTCTAGGCTGCCGGATGCTAATTAGAGTTGTGTTATCCAGCCAACAGGAAACCTTCTCAGAACATTGGCTAAAGTTGTCAAAAACATTCTTGCAGTAATGTTAATAATTTAAAAAAATGTTATATATCATATATATAAAAAGTATTCCTAAGTTAAGTAGTGGAACGTTTAAAACCGTACAGAAATTAAAACGTTTTAACAATGTTCTAAAAACCAAGCGATAACGTTAATACAACATCTTACAAACATTTTGAACATTCCTTCCAAATAACATCTTTAACGTTTCTGTTTTCTAATTAAAACATTAGGGAAATGTTTTTACAATCTAAAATTGTTAGCAGGGTAGAGAATGCAGATGACCTTGACGACAGGCACATCTGGAGAATAGCGCATTAACTGTATTAGTGTGAGCCTGGCACGTTAATGCAACAGAACATCACTCTGTTAGTCCCACGTAGCTTCATTGAGCAGCCAGCTCTCCTCAAATGTGTTGTAAGGACATTGCAGAGGTAAAGCAACATTTCTGTATAACAGATGGCGAACACTGGGATTTTTTACTGAGAATATTCTCTGTCCTTTTACAGTGAAGAAAAATTTCGCTCTGAGTTGTTTAGCGGTGTTTTCTTGACTGAACTGGCCAGGGGGTGTAAACAAGTTGTTGTTGTGTGTGTAGCACATATTAAAGCTTAGATGCAACCAAACCAGCATAATTCATTTAAATCCTGAGGATTTAAGGTCAACACAACATATACTGTTCACACACACACACCTGTGTTTGGATATGGATATGCCAATTTCCTATTAAACAGTGACTTGTACTTAATTCATGTCAGATGCAGGTGCTATTATAGGGCGGGGCAATATTATTCTATAACACATCTGATTGGACAAAAATGTGGTCATAAGTTTTTGTTGGTTTTGGCTGAGAAAGAAAGTTTTCTTAAAGTTTGCATTATCTGCATATCTTAATATCTCTAAAGTTTTAGCTTCTCATGATCGGTCTCCTGCTAACCTGTATATAATTAAATCCACTCAAAACTTCTTTCTGATTCCTCCTCCAGCCCTCATGTCTTTATTTCTCCTCACATTTCTTCATCTTTCTCCATACTTCTGTCTTCACCTCCATTCACTCTCAGTTCTTCTCTTCCTTCGTCTCATCACTGCTGATTTATGATTTTTTTACTCATGTCTGAAAAGGACACTGGTCACTTTTATATGATGAAGGTATAGAGAGAGTGTCCATTTGGACCCAAGCCAGCCCAATACTATGAGCTATGGTATCACTATGGTAACCTTCAGAGAGATCCTCACCTTTTCAGAGTCGTTTTTGCTATCATTGAGTTTTATAATGTTCAAATTTTTCTCTTTTCCTTCCTAAACTTGCACTGTCACGGCAATTTGTACAAAATCAACAAGCCGCCAGGACTCTTGAAACAAAAGGCATTTGGCTGAAGATACAAGAAATTGTTTTCCTTTATTACCGACACCAGCATCATTAAATGGAAATTCAAAAATGATGACTGTCTACAAACGTGTTTCCCTAACACTTTTCCTTTCAAACAGATAATGCTGCCCCACACTCACGCCATTGGCTGAGCCAATTTGGTGTTACTATGTTGGGCTGGTTGTGATGCTTAAAGAAACTGTGTTTTCTGTACTGTGAGGTCAGTAAAGAAACACAAAGTAAAGAAGAAAGAGAGAAAATAGCGAGATGCATTTCAGTGCTTCACATTTAGGCCAACGTTTGCCTCCCGGTTTGATCTCTCCCTCTCTTTCTCTCTTTTCTCTGTTTATTCTATCTCACCGCTCGTTGCTTTTTTCGTGCTATAACACCTTAACGCCTCACCTGAAGCTACAGGCTGACAGCCTGTCAGACTCCCCCACAGGTTTTTGCTCACCTTGCGTCTTTCAGCGAGTTTAAACCATACAGTCTCACATGTTTATCTGCTGTGCTGGCTGCACAGTTCACATGTTGCACAAGTCCAGGGGTGTTGAGCAACACAGAGAGTTATGACAACAGCTGTTGTCCTCTGCAAGGTCACCCTGTGTCGAAACATCTAACTTTTCATGCTGAGAAAAGAGAACTGTACAGAAAGACGACGCTTTGAATAAACATGATTGAAGATGCTAAATATTTTTGTGCTGGAGGGAAATCATGCTCATGCATATTCATGAAGCTAAATTTCCATTTTCATTTTGGAGAAAGAAACAAAGTGACCTTAAGTGGATAAGTAGGAAAACTGTGTGGAATACAAGCTTGGACTGAGTGTGTGTATTTGAGTAATCTGTTTCTGTCTTGTCCTAATGATGTCAGTGTAGAATGCAGAACTAGGTAAACTGGATTAGGCTACAGATGGAGTTACAGTAAGTGTGGACATGGGTAAGAATTGGTTTGGTAAGTTTGGTCATGGGTAAGAATTAGAATTAAGATGTTTCTTCAGCATTTAGGACTGATTTTGGGCAATTAAACAATGTTGTTTCTAACAGTCACTGTTGAAATGCGTTCTGCTAACAGAACGTTAGCCATTTCTACAATAAAAGTTGTACCTGTTGTGAATGTGTACGGTGTGTATCTTTATGTACATGTGCGAGTGTGTATATGCACGTTTATGTGTGAGTGTTAATGTGTGGACAGGGCGATTCATTCTAAAATTAGGCCATGGCCCTGATCTTAAAGCGATTGGTCTACTGTTCACACACTGTTACTGCAATATAATTGCCTAAGGCACCTTAAATGGGCCCCATACAAAGACATCGCAAATAATGAAGCATAGACAGCGTCTGACCTTAATATCATAATAGAGAAAGAGAGATCACGATAGAAAGAGAGATTTTGACATGATTGTATGGGGCGGAACTCTGAAAGCTTTTAAATACTTTATCTTTAAGACAAAATTGAAATAATGGCATGTTGAATAAATAATGAAATAATGTACGGTTGTTGCTCCACTGTCGATTAATTAATGAATCGTGGAAATATGACCAATACAGAATTCTAATGCGCTCTCGAGTGGTGCAGTAATTAATCCCATTACTGGCCGAATCAGTGATGTTTTCCAGGGCCATAATCAGGTTCGTGAGCTCCTCAGTCACACATGTCAGTGTGGGGTAGAGAGAAGAGCAAGTCTCTCATTATTCTGCTGAACATGTACCTCTGTAAGCCTCCGTAAGCATTAA
>JAZGTI010011779.1:0-16315 GCA_036877585.1 Botia kubotai | reverse complement strand
CAGGGCTTGTTCTGGGTAGTTCTGCATATAGACCAGGGATATGAGACCAGTAATACCAGCAATATAGACCAGTGAGCAGATGTGTGGTGATGTGGTTTAAAATCTGTGCTGGGATGTTAAGCCTCAGTTACCACGGTTTCCAATATGATAATGAGATATGATCTGTTGTGTGTGTGTGTGTGTGTGTGTGTGATTAATGTCTCACTATAGCTAACAGGGAACATTCTCAAAACATTGGCTAACGTTCTTTAAAGGTTTTGTCAAAGTTATTAGAAAACATTCTTGCAGTAACGTTACTAGAATACTAAAGGAATAGAAGGTTACTGCTTTTATAACATTATAAGATAACATTTTTATCATTTCTGTAACTTAATGGAAAGTGCTGAATGTTTTGAGGTTGAGGATGAAATGAGGTATGTGAGGAAGAGTCTGCTATGAATCCTAATCTATTCTGCAGGACGATGTCATGTTTACTGGCTGTGTTGAGGTAAAACAGCATGAGAGATGTTATGAGTTAAAAACATCAGTGATGGCTTCATTAGTGGGAAATTTAAAGAGGTTCTCCTGGCAAGTAAAACATCTTTATCTCACTGGCGCTCGGCCTGTAGAACCATCAAATTTATTTGCACACATACCAAATGTGTTTCCATGCCAACTGTGTTGACCGTAAGTTTACATAACTGACCAAAGTAACATATTACAGTTCAAAATGATTTAAGCTCTGAAATCTTACTTACATGCCCTGGATATTTTATTTATTTGTAAATAAAATACAGAACAGACAATCAGTCCAAAATCGAAACAAGAAAAGACAGGAAAACTTTGAAGCTTTTGAACAGCATTTGAAATCAGAGTTGGCATGAGATAATAAAACAATTAACAGGGTAAAATACTATTTTTTCTGTTCTGTCAGCCTAACCAAAATATTTAAAATAATAAAGCATAGATTGAACAAACAAGAGAAAATAACAAACGCTTCTTCAGTACTTAATACAAATGACATTTTCATCTGTTGATTTGTCTGGAATATATTTTTAAAGTGTCATTAAAGTGGTTTTCGCCACATAAAGGGTCTCAAGCTGTGGAAAGTTTTTCAGACCAAGTGTCTCTGCTGGCTTTATTAGGCCTCAGACAAAAGACAAACATTCGTTTGGAAAGCAAGTATGCACACTTAACAGACAGGTAACATAAAGCAACAATGCCCATTGTTTTAAAGCGACCTTCTGTGTTCCAGGGCAAACAAAAATGACCAATAATCCAAGTCTCCTGGTCTTTGCTGAAAAACGTTTCCAACACCTAACATGCCTCCATAATTTAAACGGTGACCTTAGAAATCTTACAGTAAAAAACAGTAACTTTAGCTGCTGTAATTTTCCAACAGATTTCTGAGAAGTACCACAGCGGCCAAACCCGTACACTCCGGTCCAAATACAGTACATGTCTGAAATTCATAATTATGGGTGTGACCAGCGAGACTGCTCATGTCTGGATGGCATGGAAACTTCGAAAAGCTTGTTTCTCATGTGTAATGATTTGTGAAATCTGCTGTCTGTGACTGAACCACTGGTACCAGAGTAAAATTCTGTCTTACCCACAATGCAATGTGACCCTCTGCCCACCCAAACCTCAACAAACAGACAAACCCAGTTTTCCACTGAACACTAGAAAATCTTATGAAAATGACACTTTTCTGCCAGACAGGAAAAACACCCAAATGGTGTTACAATACGTTGTTTTGGACAGGGTGTCATTATAATACACATTTTTTGAAAACAGCATGTTATTGGTATTACCATGTCACCGTCACAGGAAGGGAACTGGCCTCCAGTTTACCTTTCAACACAGATTTTGTGTCCAGGTTTTTTCAGCCCACAGTTATGTAAGTGTTTATAAACAAAGAAGGTCTGATGCCGTGATGGAAAGTATTAGCTCTTGTGTCATATAGCGTCACCAGCTCACCAGCGCCCTCTGCTGGAGAACTGTATGTGTATGAACTGCACGTGTACCGTGAACCCCACGTGTATTTGCACAATAAATTAGTAATTTAAAGCGTTGGGTATTAATTTAATTTTTTTTCATGGAAATCCACTAGAACACTTGCGTATATAGTGAAAACCAGTGTGTATTTGAAACGTATGAAAATATTGAAACACAAACAAACAAACAAAAAAAGGAAATGACAGAATATAAACAGCTGCTGTCTGTAGGAAGGGCAGTTTTATTGTTAGGTATCACATCAGATTTGCTGTGTTTAATTTATGTGCATGTTTTTAGCACAGATCTCAGAAAAGATCTAAGGGTGCTAAAATTTTGTTGGTTTCTACCAACTTAACTTGACTTAGACAGAAATACAGTTCTGGGTCATGTGCTCTTGGCTTTTAGGTCTAATTATGACATTTTCATTTAGTCTCTCAGCACATTGTGTTTAATAAGAGGCTACAGCAAGGCTGGATTGATCTGACTACAGATCAGCATGTGTCACATCGCCTGTATGAACCTTCATCTGAGAGGCTGTCACAGTCCGACTGTCACACAGATCCACAGATCTGAACAGCAGTCTATCACACTCGACATCAGACACATCAAAAGAGAGTCACAGAGTTCAGCAATCAATCATTTACACTGTCAAACTGTTAGACTGGCTGTTCACTATAATTAATATAATATAAAGACAACATGGAATATTTCAACTTATTAAAACTCATGTCACACCGTGAAGGAAATAGTGAGCATAGATGGCCTGTAAAATATTCATATATCACCAAAATAAATTGGCAGACAAAAACTGTGTTTACTTCAGAAACAGCAGTAATCATTCTTGCGTCATCTTTGTTTATTTATAAGTACCACACAGGCAAATCAAATTATATTGGGTATTAAAATGTAAAAAATAAATAACACCCCTAAACTCCACCATCACAAATCTTTTTGAAAAATAAAGACTTCAAAATATACATACGAACTGCATTTAATGATATGACCTTTAAACTGATGCTTCCTCACATTGATTATCAGCTTCAATCATTTCCGGTACAGTCAGATGTACATCTGTACAAAACATCAGCATCAATTTTTAGTCCCACCGAGTAGCACTTAAGAGCTGCTTCCGGTGTCTCTGGAAATTACACACGTCTCCAAACATTACCGAGAAACAAACCGGATCCAGTGAATTCATGAACCTGGATCTCCACCTGTGCGTGACTTAAATGCGTCATTTCATCTTTCTGAAGCTCCGACGCGTCAGAAAGTAAACGCATAGACCACTCCAACCACCACGATGTTTCCGATGGTGGCGACGATGGCGATCCACAGCCAGACGGCGTCGCTGGAGACGCGCTGCTGCCGCTCGTGTTGCGCGGCTGCGGCTGCAGGGGGCGCGGCGTTCACGCTGGCTGAGGAGTTGAACAGCGAGCGCTCGGTGCTGCAGTCGTCCGCGGGCGACGCGGCCATAAACGCGCCGCTCATCACAGGAAGCTGAAACACAGACAGTCGGACAACGTCACGTTTCCATGGTTACCCACGTTTCGTGGGTTACGCGGCATTAGAAACTTTTACAGAGATTTGGTGAAAACTATATAACAGAGGGAAATATGACTGGTGCTTGTCTGTGCGTGAGGCCAGGGTGTTGCTATGTGGTTGATAGGAAGTCCTGGGTGGTTGCTAGGGCGTTTCTAGCAGGATGTTAAAGGTAATGATTTATCCCAAACGCATTCATCTCTCCCTCACTTTCACTAAGCCCCGCCTCACCGTGAGGACACCACGCCCCCTTTATTTGGTTTCTTGTAGGCACTCTTATTTTTCATTTTGAACCCTTAAAATATTTATTTTATGTTTTAATGAGCCTCTCTGAGATCTGACATCACAACTACTGTGTCTTTGCTCAGCCTGCCTCATATATTTATATATATTAAAATTTTATATTGAAAAATGTTTTAATTACAGTGACATCGGCTGATGACATTATAAAGCAAGGTAGCATACATTATTAATAGACGAAAACACAAATACAATGTTTTATTTATGCATATTGTTAGGAAGCAGTCTGAACTCACTGAGAGATTATATTACAAGTGAGCAAAACCACATTAAAACATGTTATAAAACACACCCACATTATTACGTAATTACATCATTTTGGCCAAAAAAACAAAATACGCAAAAAAACAAAAGCATAATGACTTCAGTTCAAAAGTCATGTGACCTGCAGTTCTTTTAAAGGTGAATTCTCAATTAGGGCGTTCTAATGTAAATGGCATTCAGCTTATGCATTTTAATGCTAATCGAGTATCCGAATGGAAATGACCTGCTTCTGTCGAAAGAAATTTGGGCTCTTAGGTCTGAATAGCACTGCATTAGAGAACCAAATATCACATAAAACATGACATTTACTGTGAAAGAAGATTCCACAAACAAACGTCCCTCAGATGTGTAGCAGAAGTCTCTCGTGTGTTTTTCCTGCCTAAGATGCTGTTTGTTTGAAAGGGTTATATAAGGAAGGAACATGAGCAAACCATGGATTCTGCTGACATCTGTGAATATGGGTTCTCAGCAGTTTGGCCCTGACTCCTCGTGTCATGCTCAGGTAAGCTGAGTCGTGTTGAAATTTGGTTTCGGGATAAACAGGGTTATTTTAGGATCACACAAACGGTGTGTGAAGTTTTATTAGAGTTAGAAGATTGTTATCCAAAATCTAATATTAAATCATAATATTAACGATTATATTATAGTATATTATATTATATATATATAATTTCTCTCTCTCTCTCTCTCTCTATATATATATATGTATATATTCACTTTCAAACTGATTCATTGAAGATCTATGATGTTCTTAAATGAGTCATTTAAATTATTGTGCTTTTTCCGTCGAGTGGGAATCTCCAGTCTTATATAAAGATGATGTTCATATACTCATTCATCTGTTAGGAATTTTTAGGAAGAATGTGGACTTCATCTGATCAGCAGTGAATCTTCAGTGAGGCATTTAAATGCGTGTGACGGGAAACTACAGCGGGATGAAGAAACTGTGATGAGCGATGATGAAGATGACCTTAAGCGACGGAATGACCGACTTCCACTAAAAGACAACAGAAGGTTTGAGGGCTGAGGTGATATTTTCCTGAACAAGCATCAGCACAGACAGACAGAGGCTTCAGCAGGACATCCCTCTAATGCTTTCAGGGAAAACATCAGTTCCAGACGAGTTTCATAACAACAGTATGACAACAATGTTTTATTCAACTATGTCTAACTCCACACAAGCATAGATTAGAGATTACGCTGACAGCTAACAGGGAACGTTCTCAGAATGTTGGCTAATGTTCTCTAAAATATCTCTCAGTTATTAAAAAATGCTTGTGCAGTAACGTCATTGTTGTATATATATATATACAAATATATATATATATATATATATTTATATATTTAAATTWAAAAAAATGGAAATTTTAAAACCATTACAGCATTAAAAAATGTAACCAACAACGTTAATACAGTGTCTAAAAAATTAATTATTCACTAAAGTGTTGCTGTTCACTAAAGTTATGAGCAAAGTTAAAATATAAAGACATTATTGGATTATCTTTAAACGAATACGTTCACCAAAAGAATGAAACTCCTGTGAGTGAAGCTGTTTACTTTAACATCATGCCCTTGTCTTAGTAAACAACTGTATTATATCCCATAATTTTTCATATATCATAAACGCTTAACTGTCACAAAACAATCCACCAGAACTTGAGGAAAACTCTCTTCGAGTTTGTTATTTGATAGCTCAGGAGAATGAGACAAATGTTCTGAAGAAACACATGAAACATTGTTTACATACAGTACGAGTTCAGAGCTATATAAATGTTCACACTAACATCTCTGATTCTTGACAGATGAGCTAGATGGACAGAATCTTAGTGGTAATATAAATTCATAAAGACATTGTGAATTCTGTCATAAGAGCTCAAATCATCTGTCTGTCTGATTCCAGCTGTCATCAGATTTCAGAGGCTCGTGTGAATCTCTGTCATTGCAACATGAATAAACTACAAGAATCAGACCATCTCTCACCTGTGCAGCCATAAATGAAAGATCCATGATGATGAGCTCTGATAATGTGCTTGATCTGAATGTTTCTTCAGTTCCTCGTAAGATCTTCACAGCAGCTCCTGGAAGAGAGTCCAGATGTTCTCCAAGTTCATGGATGAAAGCGGTTCTTTAACCCTGCAGACTTAAAGCACGGAGACTAAGCAGATGTAAACAGGACAGACCAGCACAGACAGTGATGAGACCAGTGTTGTGGCTGTGAGATAAGACTGTCTCTCTCTCTCTCTCTCTCTCTCTCTCTCTCTCCCTCTGTGTGCTGTAACACATGTATGATTGATGCACCACATGCTTCAAAGGCTGCAAACCACAACTATTATCCAACTAAGAGGTAATGTTTCCAGAACGTTTTGCTAATGTTTGCTAATGTGCTCTCAAAGTTCTCAAAGGTTATCAAAAATGTGCTTGCATTAATGTTAGCAAACGTTAGTTGTTTTTTTTTACGTTGAATATCATATATATTTAAAAACGTTATTCTTAAGTTGTTAGGTAACATTTGTAATGTTTTGGTACGTAATGGAAATGTTCTTACAACCTAAAATTGTTAGCTGGGAACTATCACAGAGCACTTTGATGCAAGACGACTGCAGACTGTCGATGTCATTGTACTGACTGTTTCTGGGTCTCTGGAGTCTTAATGGTCCATTATTAGAGCACTTCACTTAGAACCCACAGGACAGTTCTGACTGGAGGTTGATCTTCAGAACTGGGACGACTAATGGAGTTCTCTCCAGAAATCCCTTTAGGAGAACTGAAAATAAATGAATGACAATTGTTGGTATACAGTAAGACTACAGATGAAAAAATGTTAATAGTACATATTAAATAAAAAAGTTACAGAATCTAAAAATGCTCGAATAATGTTCTTAAAAACAGGCAATAACCTTAATACAACATTTAAAAAAATGGACATTCTGACCATTTCCTGGAATTAAAAATACAATTGTAAAGTTTTTGTTACTTAATGGAAATGTTAGGGAAACGTTCTTACCTAAAATTGTTAGCTGGGATGTGTGATGTGTGAAACATATTTAGAAGCATTTAATGTCACTGCTTTCTAAAACAAATAATGAAGATAATAAATAAAGATCTCAGTTGTGATATTTCTCTGTGGCGTCTCAGGATGGAGTCAGCTGATCATTATGCTGGTCTCCTGATCTCTGTCAGTTCTCATCAGGGGTGAAAATCAAGCTGTGAAGCTGTGAAGTCCTGCAGTCTTTAACGCAGGAAACGGCAAACCTAATTGTTCGCACCCTGACCGCTGAGGCTCTCCAGAGCAATCTGTCATCATTCTAGAAAAGACCATCGTGTGCTGAGAACTCGGCCAAAACCACAGCTGATAAAGTCATGTATCTGTCATCGTTTCTGTTGACAGATCACCTTCGCATCCATCGCATTTCCTGCGTCCTCTAGCCATAAATGCGGAAATTCAGGGAGTTTCTCTGACGCATCATCACGGGCTCTGGCAGAAGACAGTGACTAATACATGCAGATTTTACAGATCAGTGATTTCACTGTTAATATGACACTGTGCAAGAACTTCATGTTATCCCATCAGTTTCTCATTATTTCAGCTCATATCTTCAGTTTAATCTAATGACATCCAGAAATGTTATTATAGTGATGAACTGATAAGAGATGAACAGATGCAATTAAGATCTAAATGAATAAATCATAGGTTAAGCACTTTGTATTTAAAATTTAATTTGACAGGTGATACACATCTGGAGATTTGGAACGCTGGGGGTATTAAGGTGCACTGTGAACGTTTTTCCACTTACAAAATTCCACCTAAATATTTCAGACAATTTCCTGCTGGAGAAACATCACAAGGCAATGAAAAGTAATTGACAGTTAATTTTAAATACAATATAATAATAAATCTTATCGTGTGGAGATGCGGGATGCTGGTTTGACCTCATATCATCACACGCTATTTAACCACACTGTACAATCCTCATCATGTTCTGAAGTAACTAGCCATGAGTATAGTAAATGTTGCAATCGATGTAAATAACAACAATTATAGATGAGAAAAACAATGAAATACATTGTTCCTCACTAATGCTGTTTTATTACTTTTAGTCATAAACCCAGCAAAGGAAAGTTTAAAACCGTCTCAACCCAGCTACCAGGAAACATTCACAGAATATGGGCTAACATTCTCTGAATCTACAGGCCTACATCTCTCATCCCTGCTGCTGTTGTGTTTCTTTACTCCTGGCTGAAGTCTGTGCTGAAGAATCTGTGCTGAAGAATCTGTGCAGTCTCACGAGTCTGACATACGACATCCCCGTCCCGTGAGCGCAGCCGGTCGTGACCCACCTTTCACTCCAGATTTAACATTTGCAGCTCAAGCTGACTTCACAGTGCTGACTACAACAAATGTGAGCGTGTTTTCCTGGCCTGTTACAATTCTACATTCAGCTGCAGTTTTCCACGGCCAAATCCCTGATCTGACATGACAGGAGTAACATATAGAACTGGACGTATTCGTTAGTTGTTTCAGTATAAATTACATTGACTTAAACCTGAGCTTATAAGTGGAGTTTCTTTAACAACATCAGCTTAAAGTCACCATAAAACAGAAGCTGTGAGAGACTTTTCTTCCCGTGTAGTGACGCATATTTCAAATGACTTCTGGAAAGAGGAAAAACAGTAGGACTGGAGTTCTTGGGGAGTTGACTGAATCGCTGGAATTTGGAGGGATAGAAACTGCCTGGCCATTGGACAGTCAATATAGCCCCGCCCACAGGGACAGACATACAAGAGATGTTGTTTTGTGTGAAAGGGGAAGTTTATGTTTTTGATTAAAGATTATGAGGGAACATTCTTTTTAAACAAATAATGACATGCAGATTATTTGCATATATAGATTTTGATTTCATAGTGACTTTAACACATGGTGCAAAAAACATACATTTAACCTGTAAACCTTCATACAACATTTTTTTAGATATTGCAGTAGATTGCATCACTATGGCATCATAATGACCTTTATTTTAAGATCATTTGCCTGAGGTCAATCCCATTTCTGAGATGAAAGACTAAATGAATGATTCATTGAAGTCTGCAGCACAAACAGCGAAGAGTGAGTTACACAACGCGGCTTTAATACTCATTTAAACAATATGAGCGAACCTGACAGTGACGCAAGCAGAACTAATTATAAAAGATTCAGTGGAGGGACATTTTTATTCCATTTAAAACTGCTTTCATTTTGTCTTTAGACATAAAATGATTCCACTCTTGGGTCCAACCGCGTGCTAATTTTTTAGAGAAAACTGGTCATGATTTTTATGAATGTCTAATTATGAACTTCTCATTTAGATGCAAATCTATTTCACTAAACTTGCTAATTTATTCATCAAAATAAAACCGTGTCTTTCCTTCTTGCGTCATCGAATAATGGACAATCCAGGATGGGCGGGTTGTAATGTGTTTATTTTTAATGTTCAGCATCATCATGGCAGCACTCGTGGTGTGCTGCGGGGACTCTGTGTCCCGCTGTGTGCTCTATGCACTTTTTGTGTTTCCTGCACTGGTGCATGAAGCATGCAGACAGATGACAGCAGCCAGGCGCTCTGCCTGTTTATACTAACATAGAGGACGCGCCAGTTAACCTCATCTCTCATCTTAAAACTGACAAACTGATCTGGATTCAGTCAGTTCATCTGTATAGACCGAATAAAACATTACCGATAACAGTTTTACAATGTTAGTCCATGGTTAGGCCAAGGTTGGTAGTTAGCCGTTTAATCGCTTATACAACGTCTTCCCAGATAACAAGGAATGTTTTCAGAACATTGCCGAGCGTTCCCTAAAAGTTCTCCCAAAGTTATCAAAAACGTTCTTGCACTGATGTTAGTCGAACTTTTTTAATATTATATATCATATATCAAAAACGTTATTCTTAAGTTGTGAGTGGAACGTTTAAAAAAATACAGAATTAAAAAAGTTTGGATAACGTTCTTATAACAAAGCAATAACGTTAATACAATGTCTAAAACAATGGACGTTTTGAACGTTCTTTTAAATGTTTTTGTAACTTAACTTAAATGTTATGGAAATGTTCTTACAACCTAACACTGTTAGCTGACCAGCGGGGTGAAATCAACAAGGGTTTGACCTGGACTATTTATTGCTGACTGGAGGTCAGGCGTGCTGCTGAAAAACAAACATGAGCGAAAAATTATTTGATGTTGTGGAGACGTTTGAGATGAAACTGCTATCTCATGTTGGCCACTAGATGTCAGAAGTGGTTCGGTTACGTTGATTGGGCGTTAACCATGTAAATATCACAGGATCAGACCTAAAAATGGTGTTTTTCTTCCACAACTTTGCCGCGACAACAACATATTATAAATGGCTATTAATTTTAAAGCAGGTATGAGTTATACAGAAGTTTTGTACAATGAGAGTTCAGAACTTTATGCTCATATGCATTAAATTTAAGACCATTCAGTTGTTTAACGCTTTATCTCTGATTGTTTCGTGTTGTCTGCAAAAGTAAACATGTTTACAGTCTTTGAAATGTTGTTGAACACAACAAACCAATCATATGTTATGGGCACTGGAGTGAAGGCGACATGAGATCCTCCAGCAGGGGGCGGTGCGTCACAACACACGCTGCTGTTTTAAACGACACACTCCACCGAGGGTGAAAACTGGGCTTCTTTTAGACTGTAAAATCAAAGTGACACAACACAGACAGTTTCGCTCTCATCCTCCTTTCTTTGGTCTCATCTGAACCACTGTACAGACAGAATGTGTTCAACAGTAAACCCGTATACCTGTAAACCACTTCTGATATATATGATTATACATACGAAAATATATAAGGAAAATATAATGCGTCATACAAAATAATGTTTGCACGATTCTTTCTTTCACTGTAATATATTTTAAGTGTTTTTTATTTTAAATAATTATTTTTTTTACATGACGTCACGCGAGCAGCGTTTAACACGCAGCTTTTAAGACTCGTGCGCTATGTTTGTGATATGCAAATTTATTTAAATGACCATAAATATTAGTACTTATGTTTTGTCCAGCTATTTCGTCTATTGTTGCTATGGTTACCGATTAACGCGTGTTCGCACGCTCTAACCAACTTACAAACGAACTTTTGCTAATATTTAGTGCTGTTATCAGATCATAGAGAAAGGTCTGCACAGGTAACAGTGAGGAAGCAGGTGAGAATAAATCTCAAGGGTGGGTAAATGTTAACATAATTATTTACTATCCAGACGTCAATCACAAAAAACACGCAGTCAGTGATAATTAACAGAACATGATTTAGTGCATTACTTACAGTTGTATTTGACTGTAGAAAAGGTCAGTTACTCTGCTAACAAACAATGTATGTACTTGTGGTTCTCAAATTGTTTTTTAGAACCAATATTTTACATTTGATATCAAATCGCAGCCCAACACAGTGCAAGATTTGATCGAATGTATAAAAATACCTACTCAGCGCACAGGGAACGTTTTCAGAATGTTGTCTTGAGTTCTCTAAAGTTATCAAGTAGCGAAATTTACAGTATATTTAAAGTTACGGTATCTGAAGCCTCGTCAGGTGTAATTTTGGTTCCTCCTCAGTGAACTTTCTTCTAACTTCTCGATCTTCTTTATTATTCAGATGTCTTTGATCCCCTTTTGTCTTTTTCGTGAGGTTTCTGTTGGATTTGGGATTCGTCATGGGTATCAGCATCTCTGTTTTAGATCCGAGTTTTTGTTCAACGCTTGACGAAGTTTTTAGAGGCAGCAGATGAAATGTGTGCAGTGCCCATGAAATATATGTAAGACACACGGCCCCCACAAAACCATTTCACTTGACTAACTCAGACTGATGGAACCACAGGAGAACCAGTAATGTCCATCTGATGAAACCAGGAGCTCCATCACTTCACAGGTGTGACATCGCCGGTCCAGTCATAAAAGGATGAGATGAGATTTCAGTACAGTACCAGCGATTTCCAATTATGACTTCAGAAACCCTGCTTACAAAAGATGAACCGCATATGATAGAGTAGGGCCCAAAACAACTAGTTTTTAAAGACTATAACTACTTGTTAGTCACCAATACTCAACCTAATGCATGTATAAAGGGCTGCTTTGGTAGAGAACAGTTATATATACACATCAAAAACATTACACTCATGTTAGTGCATGAACTGTTTGATATCTTTGAGAGAACGTTCTGAGAACGTTCCCTGCTAGCTGGGAAAGCTCTGTAAGTTGTTCGTTATTTAATGTGTTAAGCATCTGGATGCTTTTAATCCAGGTGAAAGAAAAGCAGTTTTAAAGGCTCCTGGGCTCATTTGAATTTCTGCAGCTGTGAATCTTCAAACGATATTACGCCTGACTGCATAATATCACATATTCATTCAGAGATGGAGAGTGAAGCTGTTTATACATCCCTCATCTGCTTAGTCCTTTTTCTCTGAAACAGGTTTTATTTCAGTCCACGTTAAAGCCAAAATAAAATAATGAAGCATTAGGAAATATTTTGCCTTTATGGTTTTTATATCTGATTTTGAGTCAATCCGTTTATCATGCAGTGATGTGTGTGTGATGCGTTTATTGTCTCCCTCATGTTTAAACATTAGAACTCAGCACTACCATGATGTTGGATTTTATTTGGGTTCCTGAGGTACATCGGTTCCCTATTAGGAAAACGATGTGCAAAATATTTGAACGTTGCTCCGTAAACTGCTTGTTGCTAAGCAACATTCATCCTAGAATTATACAGAGAGACTTTTCATGTGAAGTTCAGTGAGCAACATCTGTATGTACATAAGATGATTTTGCCATGTACACTAGAAACAATAAAGCATTTTGTTTTACAGGTGCGTGTAAAAGACGCTTTGCAAAGGTCACTTCAGAGACGCTACACAGTCTGGTAAAGAAATTTGCAGGTCCATTTATTTTACCCTGAAAATTTCATTTAGTTTTATTTTCAGCAAGTTATATTAATCTTTACTAAAGCAGCAGTACAAAGTAACAACATGACATGCTCATATACATAAAAAAGACTTTCAGACGAGATGTGCAGCAGCTGTACAAAGAGTTTTCACGTGCTGCTGTGAAGCTAAAGTCAACGACACATCAGTATTAACATTATCTGACAGTATTTACACGACCAGTTCAAATGTATGTCAGAATCTGTTAAATGTTCAGTAGAAAGTTATAAACAGTATAAATGATGAAGGGCTGCTGTAAGTGACGCTTTTAAATACATTCCCCCTTCAGTTTATTCTGTTTTCATGATGTCAGATGTGCATAAGCTGCAATATAACAAAATCTCTTTACCTTTGATGTGTTTATAATTAGTACTAATAGTTTTCCAGTAGTTATCATTACTGTCTATACAGTATAGTCATTATTATGACTGTCTAAACATAAAGAGAGCAATATTTTGCAGAAAACAGGCACTGACAGCTGGATGTTATATAACTGTATCTGTTATATCAAATATATTTCACTGGTATAATGTACATTCATTTCTTCCGCTAATACTCTCCGAGTTCTTGTGCTTTTATCAACGTTAGTACAATGTTTCATGTTGGCATTAGTAAAAATACATATCGTATACATGGAGCAATTTACCCTAAAGAAGTTGTTGTGTTTGCAGAACAATACTGAAGCGAATGAAATCTCTATGTTTTGTTCTGTGGACTTTTCCAGTTTAATTCTGTCTGAAGTTGCTTACTGTGATGTCGTAGGCTACATGTCTTAAGGCAGTGCAGCTTGTATGTATGCTGAAGGTAAATGATACGAGTCGGCTTAAGGAAGCTGTTTTAAAAGGTGTCTAAGACTTCTGTGTGAAAATGGTGAAAGTATATTTTACACGTGCATTTAAAAAAAAAGGAAAATAGCGAGAAAATGTGTTTAGTATGTTTGCTGCCCCGCCATCATAAATGGCTCTAAGCTGCACAGTCAATACTAAATAAAATACTTAAGAAACTGATATATAGGTAGGTAGATAGGTAGATAGGTAGGTAGGTTGATAGGTAGATAGGTAGATAGATAGGTAGGTAGATAGGTAGGTGGATTAATGGATGGATGGATAGATAGATAGATAGATAGATAGATGGATAGATATTGCACAAACTAGGTTGAAACTTTGTTTTAAATGACTACTCAGTCTTACAGCACAGCTGAACAGAAACACGTGATGATACATAAACAGTATAAATGTCATTATGTGTGTAGATCTCAAAAGTAATCTCTCAATTTCATGTAACAGCTCCTCATGGCACTATTAATAACACAATTTAATCAAGGACTGAATTGATGTTCAGCTTTAATAACACACTTGGGAAAAGCTATACATCGTGAACAGAAACATTTTGAAGTGGATTACTGTAATAGTTTATACTGTAACTATTACTGTAATAGTTGCCTGCAGAGTTTTGACTCTCGTAGAGTCTTTGGTGATGTCACTTCATGTTAATTCTGCAATCCGTAACGTTTTTGGTTAAAAATAACAAACAAAAAACAGTTATTGAGAAAGAGTACATGACAGATCAGTGTTTGAATTTTGAACTGATTTATATTAGTGATTTATATTTTGAGCTATCGGATCAGATTTCCAGACAGTCAAATGTCAGTTTGACTTTATTTGACTTCAACATACATACCACGCGATTTTATGTTTCAAACAGAGATGGCGATAGAGAGACAAAAGTTACGGATTGCAGCTTTAATTCAAATTTGAATAAACATTGCTTGATGTATACAAACAGTTCTGGCCTTCTGTTTCAGCTGCTTGCTGGGGACTGGAGTTAGCTGTAAATGTTAAGCTTAACATGCATATTTACAGCTTATGAAGTTCGTGTTAAAATCCTCTGTTTTTGACGAAAATCTGTTCTGTACAGTCTCAGCAGTGACTGGACGATCCCACAGCGTCCGGGTGCGAGCATGTCTCTGCGGTCCTCCAGTGGAGTGACCTGGTTTCCCCCTGCTATCATCTCTCTGTCAGTGAAGTCAGTGAAGTTCAGAACTCCAGTGTCTCTGGGGAACGTGTGTGTCTGTGTTCTGGGTGTTACAGGGTTGTGTAGATGTACACAAAGATGATGACGACTAGATTTAGGATAGTCCCGATTATCCCCAGCATGGCCAGGATGGATTCCTCTTTGCTTTCCTTGTCTTGTATTCTCTTTTCCTCCTCACTCAGAGCAGTGTTGACCATTTTCCTCGGAGAAGTTGTCAGTTTTACTTTTACACCAGTCTGGTAAAACACACACACACATGAACTAGCAATGAGTAGATGTTTAGACAACAGTGAGTGACTTGATCTTAACACTTTTGTGTTTAAAGAAGTGTTAATGAAATATAAATAGGAACAGCCCTCCCCAAATTGGAACTATCCGAACCTGTTAAATTGAAGGCACTTAATTGCACATAATTGTTTTGGCAACATAACCTCGCTATCGACACACACTTATGTAAAACCTTTTTTAAGAGCGCCGGGTGAAATGACAGTATCAGATGTTAATGCAGTAGAACATGAATATATATCGTAGTATTTTCAGTGTACTGCAAAATAAAAAAGAAATCAAGATCAAAGATCAGTTGTTATATATAATGTGTGTGTGTGTATATATATATATATATATATATATAATATATAAATAAACATAAGTGTCTCCGCTGTATCTTATTGCTCGGTTAGATATTTCTCACGCTTTTATAAAGTAATGATTTATTAAGAGGCATGAAAGAGATTTTTCATCAAAAATAAATTCATTTCTATCAGCCCCTGAATAAAACATCATAACCACTAAAAAATATGCTTGAACTCAAGAAAAAACGTTACATGCGCATGTGTTTAGAAAACAGCATTGCTTTCACTGTTCAGCATTTCTGCTCGCTAATAATTAATGACTTCTGATGAGATATCAAAAGTGAGGAATAACTCTGTACTTCATTAGAAAGTTGGATGTGTTTTAGGATCCCTGAGAATTGTTTGTGGTCCAGACTGATGATGAGTTCAGCTGTTGAACCAGTTTAAAATTCCAAATGAAATCTTTACACTGTTTAACCGGTTTGACATTCAATCAAGTCACGTGAGCAAAATGTATTTACATCTAAAATGCCATCTGTAAAAGACTGTAAAAGATTTAAAAAAGATGTAAAAGAAGTATGTTTGTATTTAAATGTCTTGTTACAGTTAAAGGAAACCCTTTAGTTTGTAAAAACAGGATATGATAAAAAT
>JAZGTI010011778.1:0-16315 GCA_036877585.1 Botia kubotai | reverse complement strand
AGAAGGCAACTGGGGGCACATATCGGTATATGTAGCACATTAGCCCCCCCGAGGTGCAGTCCAGAGTTAAGCCTCCATGAGAAGTCCCTGCGCGCACACACACACACACACACACACACACGTTTTTACAGCTATCTTTGTAAGGACATTCATTGACACAGTACAATCTTCAGCCCCTTACCCTAACCTTCCCAACTCACCCTCACGCTAAACCTAATCTTAACCTGCTTCAAACCTTTCCCCTAAAACCAAGTCTTAACCCTCCAACAGCCCTCTAAAGAGGTATCAGAAAGCGAGGAATGGCCAAAATGTCCTCACGTAACTCTTTTTGTCCTCTTCGATGGTCTAACTGGTCACACTGGTGCTCACAAACATAGATGTACAAGTACACACATTTACACAGAAATCCCCAACGAGCAAACTCAGTCATTAAGTCTCTCTCATGTCTGTGCTTGGAACTGGCAGCTGTGTAAGTCCTGCTCTATTTCCCTTCTGACCCCAGAAGAGGTAGACAGATATACTGTGGGCTCCCCTTGCATTGATGGAGCGCTCCAGTTACATACCTCTGACCACTCTCTCACACACACACACACACACACACACACAGGCACTAAGCCCTCACTGGGGGTCTGGCCAGGGATGTGACAGTGTGTTATCAGAGCTCCACACATCTCCTATGACCATCATTCAGACCCGGTGCACTTAATAAACCCAGTGAACTCGCGTGAAGATGGCAGCACCAGCATGGCTGTCGGCCACAGCCACTGCCATTCACCTGCTCAGAAGACGCTTATCTGGGCGTGCCACATCTGTCCCGACACGCCAGCTGGTGCCAGCACATCCTCACGTGAGATACACAGAGATTGTAATCAGCAATTAAAGAGGCGATAAGAATCAGGAGTCTGGCACAAATTGTTCACGCAAGACATTTGATCAGACATCACAACATATAGGCATAGAGGAAGACCGGGGCTAGTTGTCACACTTGTTATTCTAAGCCAATTTCTGAATAGACGCATATACATATAAATAGCGGGTCATGTTGCACACAGTGCGGGGTAAGGTCACATCATTGCAAACCAATTTTGTAAAAAATAAATTGCAACACATTCTATAACATGCCTTGACTTTGTCTTTGTGTTACATTTATGAAAAGAACTCTGATATCTACCTTCAAATATATGACAGTGTTTTAGTCAATAGTTACAGGAAAATATGATACTGGAATCTCAAAAAATGTTTCCACTTTTATAGTGTGTTAAAGTAGATTTTTTTAAACCAATTTACATAACCACTTTCTGACTCAAAACTCTATGGTAACTAAGATACAGGCCTCGTGACAACTTCTGATTGCTTTAAAAACAGCAAGTTAAGAACAACACACTGAAATATGTGTTGTGTAATATTTTGGAGAAATTCTGGACGCTTACGTCATCAAACAAACAATACTTTTCCACAATGCACCATGTTTCTAACCTATCCGGCTTTGTTAACATCTGTTGCAGCGATATTTAATCACTGTTTTGGGATTCATATTTTCCAGTTACAGTAATATATTCATTTGCATCAGCAGTGCACTTAAAACATATTCAAAACGAAGTCATACCTGGTTTTTGAATAATAACGAGCCTCAAATGTGTCCAGTCAGCAGAGTTCGTCTTTTTGAGGCTTTTAGTCTAAAGTTGTGAACATTTAAAGAAAGACTTGTGGTATCTCATATGTTTATAATGATTTAACAGTAGTACTAAAATCTTTCCAATTGTCACTTACGTTCATTTGCCACAAAATCATAATTGACGTGTTTTGCGTTCATCCGCAATGCCAGGGGGCGATATCGGGCTATCGCGAATAACATATAGACGGCAGAATAAGTATGATACACCGTCACAAATACGTCATATTCTCAGTGCCATATTAGGACAGCGGAATATTTACATACGGATAACGATTTTAGCAGAATATTTTTTAAAGCCCTAAATTATCATGTGCACGTTTACTTGATCTATCTTAGACTAACGTTTTATATGTTTATAGCCTTTTCTCGTACACGTTCTTTATGTAAATAGATTATCGTTCATCATATTCTTATAAATTAAGTTTAGTAAGGCTCAAATGAACTCTCTAGGGGTAAAAAACAAACTTCTTGTAAAAATCAAATTATTATATGACTTTTTTAATAGTGATATATGTATGAAACACACTGGTATGTGTCTATAATTGCCGGATGTCCAGCGGTTGTGTCAGTATACACATCTGGATGGGTTTAGTTCAAGAATTCCATAAACGAGCTTAATGGGCTCTTCTGACATGTTGAGGGACTGATTAAGAGAACTTTTAGATGTTGTTCACATCAATGAGTTCCATCTGTCATTTATGTGAGTTTTTGTCTTCAATTGTCCTCTTTGGAACTTGTCTGGCCACGTGCGAATTGTGTGCATGGGCTCCACAGAAGTGGTCAGGTGGTGCTCCCAGGAGAAGTGTATCTCCCACAAAAAGAGTGTATAGGCAAAATAAAGTTTGTGTGTATAGTATTTTGTCTTCTAAGCATGTGTATATGTTACATGTGTGATTTATAAAGATGGTCCTGATAAACAATGTTCATCTTGGACGCCCTTGATGTTTTATTAGATCAAGCAGTTGAATAAAAAACAAGGTCTTTTAATGGGACCATAGACTCTAACATAATCCAGAGAGCAATAAGAGAATATCAGTATAAATATGATGAATATGTTGCTCTCAGTCTTGTGATCTGAGAGTGTTTGGTTTGTGTGGGGACCTGAACCACGCTCACATTTGTAACAGATTAGGCTTCCTGATGTTGTAAAGTTGGCACCTGCCAGTTCAAACATCGTCATATGCAGGTGAGGACAGCACAGCACAGCGGGTAACTGTGACCTGATCTCTCTCTTTCTGTTTGCTCTGTGTTCTCTGTCAGAGCCCCCGTCTTAAAAATCACAATGGCTGATCACACTATACACTGAAATAAACAAGTATTATTAATTTATTGTTATTTATTTCATTGTTTATACTTGTTGCGAGTAGTAATGTTGTGAATCCAGCATCCTTTGTTAAACATGCACATTTGTAAACATAAACATTTGTTAAACGTGTATGTGTATTTTTAAAAATTAAAAACGTCAAATAACGTTTTAAGATACGGTGGCGCATGTCTTAAAACGATGTTATGCAGCTAGTTGTGTCTTCAATTTGACCACACGGAGTCGCTAATGCGCTTAGTCGATCTTATCTGCTGGTTTGTAAATTAAAGGTTTGGCTATCAATAAGTGTTATTTATTCTTAAAACACTTAAACACGAGAGTTTTAGCGCAGACATTTCGAGGTGTGTTTGCTGTTTTCGTCAGAGTAGTGTAACAAACCACTATAGCTCGGCGACTCCACACAAACTTGCGGCTCTATTCACGTGCTGTGTGCGCATGCGTACTGCGCCGTATGTGACATGTTACGTGAAATGCTACGGCGGTGGAGTTGAGAAATTAATAAAGAAGCGGTTTCGTCACATTTAAGCACGTTCAAAAGAGCGTGCAGAGGTGGAAAAGTAAGTCGAGCACTACTGGTTTACAAGAATTAAAAAGATGAGTGATATTTTGCGAAATAAATGGCTTGTAACTATGTATTTCCGCTAGCCTGCCTGTCTTTTGAGTGACTATTACAGCAGTTTATTAGTATTTTAAGGTGGGTTCCGATATTTGTTTCCGAAGATTTGGTGGTGAAAACGTATAAACAAGTGTTAAAGACGATGCAGTACTGCGCAAATACCGTTTTTGCTGTGTAACTAATGGATCAATCTGTATGACAGCGCAGTTTCTTATGAAAAAGCAGCAGTATGTAATCCACGGGAGATTAGGAACATGGTGTACTCTCGTACCAAACAGCAAACACCATCAGAACTGTGTCTTTAACTAACGATTATTAGAAACGTGACTTTATTGGTTGTACCTGGGATTTGATCTTACGAATCATACGAATAATTTCAACCCTGTTTATTTCAGTTATGGTGAGGTGAAAGCTCGTGTCGTTCAACATTTGTAAATAACAGGTCATAGACTCTTTCCTGTTGTAATGCAAACATGGCTTTTTTAAACTCTTTTTGTGGTCTTGTGCACAGTAATGCTGTAGAAATACTCCGAAATTATGCTGAGTCGCCTTCAGGAGCTCAAAAAGGAAGAGGAGACTCTTCTGAAAATAAAATTCATGCTGCAGGATCAGCTCAACAGACTCAAGGTAACGACCCGCGTATTCTTCCATACAGTTAAACAGATGTATGGGTTATAATTATGGTGTATAATAATAAGTATGTAGCTATATAGTTAATCATGGTTTCTTCGCTTGTGTTCTTCAGTTTGAGGAGGGAACCCTAAAGTCCATCATTAATGCTCAGTCTGAGGAGAAAGAAAATGAGGAGAACCCAAATGAGGCACCTGCACCAGAGGTAAATAAACACATGGGGTCATGAAACCCTAAAACATGTTTTCTGACATATTAATAGATAAGAAAACAATGAGCATTGCTATTTTTAATTAAGAATTTGAATTGGGGGTGGGGCTACATGTTTATCTGACCAATAGCAGATGGGGGATACTATTTCAATATTTGTGCCATTTTGTAAAGTAATGCTAGTGAAATTCCACATTTTACCTGTTGATTTTTGCCACCCAGTTTTGTTTATTTCTGTTTGTGTTTGTTGTGCTCAGGTGGAAATTAACCCAGATGATGAGAGTGAGATCAACCAGACCAAACTAGTACTGGGTGCCCCAACTGACTACGACATGGAAGAAGAAGAGGAGGAGGAAGATGACGATGAGGATGCAGATGAGGACCTCGATATGGTGCTAGAAGATGAGGAGGAAGACGATGACTACTGACTGTATCTGCGAAGAGAACGTTATCTTTTAGTCCAATGTTTAGGTCTGTAATCTGCACAACTGGCATGCTGACAGATGTTTGCATAAATGAGACTTTAACCGTCTCTTTCTGTGTCTTAGATTGGTGTTGCTTTAGAAAAACTGTTGGTTCAGCCATATAAAGAATCACCCAAAAAAATCATGATGAAGTGTAGCACAAATACAGTTCCTCTCCTTACTGTGCTGTTGGCCAAGCCTGCACTGTTATTGTATTTTTTAAATACAGGTAAATAAAAGATTTGCACCCGTCACATTCCACAGTGATGAACGTGTGATACTGTATTATTTAGGCTTGATTTCATATTGTGTTGTATTGCTTGAGAGATTACGATGATAACTATTATGTACGTAAACCAGGTTAAAAACCTGCGGTATTGTTTTCATTTAGAAAAGTGAGTGTGTGGAGTGTGTGCGCGCATGGGCATGACAATTGTTCTTGCTGAGCCAGTATTACAATTTTTGTTCTTCGTGTGAAGCTGTGTTAATGTACAGAGAGTCCCTGTGTTTTTATAGAGATTTCGGAAACATTGTTCTGCAACTTCAAAGGTGCTCGGTATAAATCAATTGGAACAGCATTTAAATACATTTAACTTTGTGGTGCATCTGGATGTTGTTTTTCTAGCAGAAATGTTTTTAGATGCACATGAATCGTATTTTGCCTTGATGTAAATGTTATTGTGTGAGTGACATTTTTACATGATCCTCTAGCAGGTTATATATGTATTTATATAGCAGGTGTGTGCGTGCTAATAAAGATAAGTGCGATGATGCGACAGCCCTTCTGCATGATTTTTTTTTCTGGCCAGAAATATTGATACAATAAAGTAGAGTTTCTGTTTAAAAGCAGATTTCTGCAGCCTCCTAACAACGGCCTGAATCCGCAATGCAGTAAAAATGCTACCAGCAGTTCAGCACTTTCCAATCAGCTTGTCAACAATAAACATGAACGTAACAAAAAGAGCAGGGCCAGATCTGGGGAATAGTGTGATTCCCCTAACAACGAAAGTTAAATAGACAAAAGAACAGATATATTACAAACAAGACAGCTAAACATAGGAAGCTTTGTTTTTTGGGTTAATGGATTTGTGGACACGTTAGTTTTTACATTGTAATTTTAAGGCTCTTAAAATTGCCACTGGGAAAGTTACTGCATTAGTTCTAGCACTACATAATACTAGATCATGGATTTTTTTTACGGTCAGAGCGCGATAAATCGGTGCCAGATCAGTAGGCAAAAGAAGTATTTATCTTAGACACCTGTTGCATAATATTTGGTGTTGGTTTATCCCACACACCATGTGCTGCCATTGTTATAGTAAACACAGGAGTATCAGCCTCCCCAACATTAACTTTGCTTACAGAGTGAAACCCTCATTTGAAAGAGATCTGTCTACTGTTGCAAAATGTGATTACAGTCCATTGAGTCTCAATAGGGAGGCATTTGGGTCTACGCTGGTGTTATGGGACCACCTTCAGTAAAGCATAGTGCTTTGCCCTCAGACCAGACAGCAACAGACTTTGTATGGAAACCATCAAACCCAAGAGGTGGTGTGGAAGAGTTCTCATCGATTTAACAGCCATTAGGGTCAATGAAAGTCCTGTGAGAGGTATGTTTACAATATAAACAAGGTGGACATTTATGTGAAAACAGAGACATTGTTTTCTTATTATGCTATAACTTACAAGATGAAGTGAGATCAGCAGATATATTTAATTTTGCATGTCTTAACTAAACTAAAGTAAAACTCAAGCAGGGAAGTTGCATAAGAAAGTTGTCACATAAGCTCTGTAACTATTAGATATTTAGTCGATATGTAGATATTTTAGTTTTTAACATTAATATTTACAGAATATTTATTGTGCATTCTATCCTACAAGCTAAAATGGTGAAGCAAAAATAAAAGGTATAAAATACCTTTGGCTATACTGTAGCTGTGAATGAATAAACTAAACGATTAATAAATTAAAACGTTTAAAATGCACGTAACAAAAGGTCAGCCGGTGTCCATCGACTTATCTTGTGTGACGTGTGGCCCCTCCTATTACGTGTGACTATACGTGTGACTAGTTGCCCCTACTCTCATAGTCCTGAGAGTAGAGGTTAGTCAGCATCCTGAATTGACTCATATTTGAACTGTTTTGATGGTTCGGGTGTCTGAACATTCGTCTAGTGAACTCAGGATCAGGAGAGTGTGGAGCTGACGACAGAAGCTGAGCTGGAGCTGAGAGCTGGAATATGAAGCCGTCGAGGCGTGTGGGACGAGCGTGTCATGTGCTTATGCTGGTGTTGTGTCTGTCTGCAGCTGAGGACTTCGACTGGACAGCCAACAACCACGGCTCCTTCTATTATGGCACTTTTCCAAATGGTATGATCCCGCCCCATGTGACGCTAGATCAGGGATGGGGAACCTTGTTCTTGCAAGGCTATTGTCCTACAGAGTTTAGCTCTAACCCCGATAAAACCTACCTGCCCAAACCCTGACACTAGCCCTCCAGGAACCATTTTCCCCTTCCCCATAGTCCTTGTTCTTCCTGTATATTCTGACCTGTATATTCTACCGTGCATTCATTGGGCAGGATTTTCGTGGGGCGCCGGAAGTTCAGCCTATCAGACAGAAGGAGCCTGGGACAAGGATGGGAAAGGACTAAGCATCTGGGATGTGTTCACTCATAAGAAGGGAAAGATATTCCTGAACGATACCGGAGACTCTTCGTGTGATGGCTACTACAAAGTCAAGGTGACCACTGGAGTTCCAATGGAACGTTAGTTCTTCCGTTGAAATGAATTTTGCGTGACGACAGTTTGGTGTTCTGCATTATTCTGTGTAGGATGACGTGTCGTTGATGAAGGAAATGAACCTCAACCACTATCGGTTCTCAATCTCCTGGCCCAGGATCATCCCAACTGGCATCAGGTGTAAGTGTCTGTCCTGCCACCCATAGTTTAAACGTTGATGTTAATGGTTGCCATTAGATTCCCATTGCGTTTGACTTCCACGTGTGTGTGTGCAGCTGACCATGTGAATGAGAAAGGAGTGAAGTTCTACACTGTTCTCATCAACGAGCTGCTTGAGAATAACATTACTCCCATAGTGACCCTGTATCATTGGGACCTACCACAGGTTTGCATTTCGTTCCTTAATACCCCTAAATCTCTGAAGATCTGTTAAGTGATGAGATGCCATTGCACTGGACTCACACATATATTTTTGCATATGTCATCGTGTCTGTACATTGAAACAGGTTCTGCAGGAGAAGTATGGAGGATGGCAAAACATCAGCATGGTTAATTATTTCAATGACTTTGCCAACCTTTGCTTTGAACGATTTGGGGACCGTGTGAAACACTGGATGACCTTTAATAACCCATGGGTACGCTCACTGTATTGATTACTAGTCAACTGCAGCCAGTTGAAGAAGCGTGTACAGGAAATAGTCATTAGTGTGTTTATGTCAGTCAGTGGCAGTGGAAGGCTATGAGACCGGAGAACATGCTCCAGGACTGAAGCTCAAGGGCACTGGAGCCTACAGGGCAGCTCACCACATCATTAAGGTGAGAAGACACCTTCATCCCTCCAACACTTCAGTCTGGCCTTTCAGAATGATGTATTTACGCTACTGTTCTGTGCTGGTTTGCTAACAGGCACACGCTAAGGTTTGGCACACCTACGATTCTCAGTGGCGACGCAAACAAAGAGGTACGATCACACCAAAAGTCCCCTAAATCCAGTGTTCCTGTAACTCAATTGGTAGAACATTGAGTTAGCAGCGCAAAGGTTGTGGGTTCGATTCCCAGGAAACACACACGCTGATACAATGGATAGCGTGAATGTACTGCAAGTCGCTTTGGATAAAAATGTCGGCCAAATGGATAAACGTAAACCAATATAATGCACTATACAGCCAAAAGCATGTGGACATCCTCTTCGTAATAATGTTGTTATTCTTAAGTTGTTAGTGGAATGTTTTAAAAACATTACAGAATTTATAAAATAACATTCTTATAACCATTCTCATAAACACTGAGGTTAATACAACTTACATTCGAAAACTGGACATTTAAAATATTCCCAGGCCGTTCCAAACGGTTAGGGAAACGTTCTTATAACCTAAACTTGTTAGCTGGGTTGTGCCGATTGCCTGCTGTCTTCTCTAGGTCTGGTGGGGATTTCACTGTCTGGAGACTGGGGAGAACCTGTGGACATCACAAACCAGAAGGACATCGAAGCTGCTGAGAGATACGTCCAGTTTTACATAGGCTGGTTTGCCACACCTATATTCCATGGAGACTATCCTCAAGTTATGAAAGATTTCATAGGTACTACTGTTACATACATACATGAGGTTAAACAGTAGACAGTACAAGTCAGTACACTGATGACATCTTCGTGTCTAAGGGAGGAAAAGTGCACAGCAGGGCTTGGGAACATCTCGTCTCCCCACCTTCTCCTCTCAGGAGAAGAGCTACATCAAAGGCACCTGTGACTTCCTTGGTGTGGGCCACTTCACCACACGCTACGTCACCCCAAAGAACTTCCCCTCCAAACACGGCAGCACCTACTTCACAGACCGAGACATAGCAGAGCTGGTGGACCCACGTTGGCCTGATCCCGGATCAGAGTGGCTCTATTCTGTCCCCTGGGGCTTCCGCCGACTGCTGAACTTCATAAAGGTGCATGAAGAATGATTGGTCTGTCATTTCAGTTCCCCAAAGTCCAATATCTATAGTATTCATATCTATGACAGTATCAGTAATGTTACAAGAACAGGTGTGTATGATCATGCTAATGTTTCCTGTAGCTCAGTGGTTAGAGCATGGCGTTAACAGCGCCAAGGTCATGGGTTCGATCCCAGGGATTGCACATACTTAATGTGTAGTATAATGCAATGTAAGTCGCTTTGGATAAATGCCTAAATGTAAATGTCATGCATGATGCCTCACTGTGTCTGAAGTCTCAGTATGGGAACCCCATGACCTTCATCACTGAGAACGGCGTGTCGGAGAAGATGATGTGCACAGAGCTGTGTGATGATTGGAGGATAGAGTATTACAAAGATTACATCAACGAGATGCTTAAAGGCAAGTGACTCCCTTAATGAACGAACTTCACCACGGCACAACATACACAAACCTTATATTGATGAGGTAGAGCATCTATCCAGGATCTGCAGAGCTACACAAACAGACCCGTGTAGCATCATTATACCTTTATTTACACCCCAGAACTCTCGTGGTTTCCTGCAGGTTTTCTTGGATAAAGGCAACTGCTAAATGACACATCCACATTGTATTTTATTCCTTTTCATGTTGCAGCGATCAGGGATGGAGTGAATGTAAAGGGCTACACTGCCTGGTCCCTGCTGGACAAGTTTGAATGGGATGAGGGCTTTTCAGAGAGGTTCGGCTTGTACTACGTGGACTTCAAGAGCAAAAACAAACCTCGCTACCCCAAGGCCTCCGTTCAGTTTTATAAACGCATCATTAGTTCTAATGGATTCCCCCATCAGAGAGAGGTACTTCTGTCTTATTGCTCTGCTTATTATGAGCTACCACAAGAATAGAACCGGCGGTTATAAATAATTAGAGACAATATTAAAGGCCAGTTTCTTTGAACTGTAATGAATTATGCATTTTTAATGATTAATGAGAAGTGCACGTAGAAGACGTTACACTGAATTTACTCCGGTCCAATCGAAGACAGAATTATCAATAAGGCACTTACACTGAAAAGTACAGTAACTAAACCATTCAAAAACAACCACTGAAAAGACTCCAGTACAATTCACCTCAATTCAAGAAGTTATTTTTGAAAGAAAATGTTACTGAAACGTCACTGAAAGGTTTTATAGGTTTTTATAGTCAAAGAGCATTTTCTTCAATTTTGGACAGATTCCAAATTTTTATTTTTTAAGATGATACCAAATAAGAGAATATTTTAAGTATTGGTTGTATATACTACATTATATACTGATTGTATATACTACAAAGTGATGAACAAAAGTATATAGGCAAGTAACAAACCCATACAAAAATGTAAATACACAAGGATAGATTATAGAGTTGAATCTTGAAGGGAGAGTCCGTCTACAAGAGCATCCATCTGTAACAGAAGAAAGCTTGTTCAGAGACGCAGCCCGTATGACTGACTGACGCGCTGTATGCCCTGAATCCCGTTGGCAGGTCGAGAACTGGAGGAGAAAAGCCACAGAGATTTGCTCCACCAGCAATCAGATTCTGGCTGCAGGTCAGTGGAGCACCGAATCGAACTCTGTTAGCGCACATGTCAAACGGGGCAAACAAGGAAAACTTCCATTTATCACAGGCTGAAAAATCAAGCAGTCATTAATCAAGAAAACATGGAGACAAATTCCCCTTTTAAAGTACATGAGAACATTCCTCCTCTTCTGGGTCTCTGGTGTTTTATTATGCTAACCCTTTATTTGTGGTCCGACTAGATTTGCGCTTAACCGTTTGCGTCCGTAGGGAATGAGTTCGCTTAGCATGAGAACGGAATGACAAAGAGTTTGGTGGAAGTCTGAAACCCAGACTAATCCCAAACCTCTAACAGGATTTTTCTTTGTTTGCCCCTCCAGCTAGAAGAAAATCCAAGGAAAATAAGGATCATGTGGAGATGCCAAGGGTTTGGCCAGTGCGATGAGGTTTAGACGCTAGGGCACATAACAGCAATCGGATTCTTTTCTCGTTGGCTTGGCAAACGTCCGGACGTGTCCTGAAAAACCTCAAAATGATGTGTGGTTTAGTCAGATAAAAAGAACGTTAAACAAGCCCAGTTCTGATGACTCTGCTTCTGAGAACTTGGGTTCCTTCACTCAGGAGATCAGAAACGTATTCTAGAATAGAGCTTTGCTGAAGTTTCTGCGGATTATTAGCATCAGCGGTTTTTCCTAATGTTCTTGGGAAATTTTGGAAAACGCATCAGCAGATGTCGCGCGAGCCAATTTCTTGTGACTCAAAAAATAAAAACTCCTAAAACTCCATCAAAAACGTTATATGAGGCCTATTCAACTTCAGTCCTGCAGAGTTTGGCTCTGACCCTAATTAAACCCACCTAAACAAGCTAATCAAGATCTTTAAGATTACTTTAAAAGATTACAGGCAGGTGTTTGTTCAGAGCTGGAACCAAATTTGCAGGACAGTGAAGTTAAACAGCCCTGCTGCACAAAATAATGTATGTGCTGTATAATTCTTAAAGAAGCAGCTGAAAGATTCCTTTTAAACTAATCTAAAATGAAATATCTTCCACAAACTCTGGCTGTCATGTGCCAGCGGCTTTAGTTCTAATGAATTGGATCTTTTAACATGTCTGCAGAATAAACTAGTAAGTGTGACAAAACAAAATGGATTTGATGGCAGACATGCTGTACGGTTGCTTATAACTCAGCTGGCTGAAAGTAAAGCGTTGTGCTGCTTCATTGTGACTTTAGAGAGCAGCCTTCAAAGGGTTAATGTGTTCTGATCTGTCATCCTAAGATTGTTTTTCTCTTCGTTAGAGGAACAGCGGAATACAGCTGCCAATATTCTAAGACTTATTCATGGTAAGCCATCACAAACACACACACACACACACACACACAAACACACACACAACTACATGCTAGTTCACTCACATTGAAAAGAACTATATTAACCCTTTGAGTGCTAAAATTGCTTTCAATTACTTTTTGCAAAAGCAGTTGAAATTAATGGGCAGCATTAGGTTTACATGTTTGGGCTGATACACGTGTGTGTGTGTGTGTGTGTGTTTCAGATCCTTTAACTAGCCACATGGAGATGGTGACGGAGATCGTGGTTCCCACAGTGTGCACACTCTGTATTCTGATCAGCGCCATTTTTCTCATGTTTCTGTTGCGCAAACACAACTAGTACACTGTACTTTTAGAGCGATAAAACAATTCTGCTAATAATGAGGCCAAAATGTTTCGTTATACTGTTTGCAGGCTGGTGCATTGAGGCTACTATGCTAACGTTAAAATATATTAAAGCTGCAATACGTATCTCGCCTCTTTACCGTCATCTCTGTTTGAAACATAAAATCGCAGTTTAATTTAAATACTTTTCTTTACGTATGAAGTCAAATGAAGTCAAACTGACATTTCCTGAGAAATCGGACCAGACAGCTCAAATGATAAATCATTATTATAAAATTACCGTTGCGAATGAGGGTAAGATAAAGAGACAGTTTTGACACTGATCGGTCATGTACTTGCTCAATAACTGATTTTTGTTCATTTTTAACCCAAACAAGTTACAGATTGCAGCTTTAAAATATAATAGTCATACAATAGTCATGAAAGTTTGAAAATCATCAATTTCGTAATTACAACCAAGTACACAGATCCCTTAAACCCTGTTGAGCCCCAACTCTGAACATTTACAAATAAAGGTGTTTGTTTATACACAATATCTTTATAACTAAAACTTACCCTTTCAATATATTACAAATGACTAACGAAACAGTATATATTACAATAAACAAAAGAATGGGATTTTGTCTGGACCTTTTGTTCAGGTCATTTCGTTTACGTCTGACTCACCGGTATTAAGTGAAGCTGATGAGACTGCAGCTCACCAAACTTCTGTAGTAAGACACCGCCTCACTCTCTCCACTCACAGAATCATCCAGAGGGAAATCTGTGTGCGGTGACCAGATGTTGAAATGTCATATTTGTGTTTACACAAGGATGTGAAAGAGAGAACAAAAAACGAACAGCTGAAAAACATTACAGCATTTGCAAAAAAAGCCACAGGCATGTGAAGACCAAATAAAACAAAATGGAGAAAAAACTAAAACAGCAAAGCTGTGTGTGGCTTTACCCAAGTCAAAACTGATGTGATCTACCAGCGGCTTGTCACTGAGATGATATGATGTCTTGACCTCCCGTGACCCTTGTCCACTGGACACCTCCACGGCCCAGGAGAACGGCTGCTCTCTAGGACAACAACACACACCGGCAGTCATTCAGGCACGTGTATCTTAATATACTGCAGTTTGATGTAAGAGACACTGAGCACAGTCACACACACAGCATACACTGCCCTCCGAAAGATTTGAAACGCTCTAGAAAAGTGGGGTTTTGGACAATATTGGCATGAATCCTTTTTAATTTGTGATAATTTTGCACTGATGAGGGATAACACAAACTATGAAAACACGTTTTATTACATAAACAGTTTATACATAGAAAAAACTTCATTAAAATATCCACCATTAGCAGCTATTACAGCTCTGCATAATCTGGGCATCCGAGCTGTCAGTTTATTCAAACATTGACTTGATATATTACTTCAAGCCTCCTGAAGGATTGACTGGAGGATCTTTAAAAAACCTGGGCCAAGTTTAAACCAGTAACCAGGCACAGCTGGCAAAGGGGCATGTCTGACTTTGACATGTATATATTGCCATTATTATGTAATCAAAATGAAAATTATTATTGCTGGTCTTCAATGATAATGTCAAGTTACTTTAATTTATTCGGACCAAAAAATAATAATAAATTATTCTGATATCGTCCAAAAACACACTTTGCCAGTGGGCAGAGGGCAGTGTATGTTGGTTATAATAAAATGCATTTTAACTCACTTCTCGTAGAAGTAGCTAATGAGGGCAGGCTTAATTTGCAATTGGAACACATGTTCTTCATCATAGTTGGATGTCTTATAGTACTGCAGGCAAGATCTGACATCAAAACAGCATGTTTAGAAGTGAAATACATTGAACAGAGATGAACAGCTATAAATACGGAACAACTTTCATGTACGTTTAAAACACAAGAGTTTAAATTAGATATAGTTGCTCTCGGTTTAAATAAACATTTGGGGAATGACCGGAGAACTGACTGAGTGAACAGGAAGAGACGGTCGTGTGGCAGACTGAGGAAAGTGCTGCAGGTGCCCAGAATCTCCAGCAGGTGGTGCAGTTTCTTCACTCTTATCACCTGCTCCTGCAGCTCCACCTCAGTGTCTAGATAGTAACTCTGAACATGACAGAAGAAAAAACACATAAAGACGAGCATCAACCTCACACGTCACATTCACAACATTCTTAAAAATCAAAATGGCGTCCTACCAAATAATTAAGCGTTGTAAGTTCCTTTCCTAAAAACACAGAAATACACACCTGTTAGAAAATTACGTTTTTAAAGAAATAGATCATCCAACATGAAAAATTCTGCCATCATTTACTCTCACGTCTATAGAAATCTGTATAGTTTTCTTCCGTGGAACACAAAAGGAGTTATAATCTAATCACAAAAGGAGTAAACAATCTGTTATAACATTTATAACAGATTGTCTATACTTCTTTTTGTGTCTAATGAAAGGTAAATTGTGAACACTGTAGTCACACATTTTGAATGCAGTAAGAAAGTCAAAAGTTATTTTCAGGTGCACTGTTCCTTTAAATGTGCTTCTTCAAGTACTGGCAAGCATTTATGAGCATCTATAAGTTATTTTACTCAGTTACTCAGCAGATCTGAAAGCACAAATTAAAAAGCCCATATTTCTATCAGTGGCTGAGGCAACATACCAACGAGATAATTGATGAAGTCTTTCCTGATCTTGTCCAAGCCCAGTTCCAGCAGCATGTTCGCTGGTGTGAGGCCAGTGAGAGGCACTGCATCTATCTGCTGCTGGTATGACTTAAGGATCATCTTACTGAGAGAGCTACTGCTGTCTTTGTGAATCTACACAAGGAGCACCCTCATTACTCATCAGCTTAAACCTTTTAACATGAAATGTGGACACAGAAACATGTCTATTATACCTAATTGGGTCTTATACAACTATTTGGTTGTTTAAAGCTGCAATCTGTAACTTTTTGGGTTAAAAATAAACAAATCAGTTACTGAGCAAGTACATGACCAGTGATAAACATGATCTCGTTACCTTGCCCCGATTCCCAACAGTAAAGTTATAATAGTGATTTATAATTTGAGCTGTCAGGTCAGATTTCCCGAGAAATGTCAGTTTGACTTCAACATATATTAAAAATAATCTGCAATTCTATGTTTCAAACAGAGATGGTGATAAGAAGATTGCAGCTTTAACCACGTAATATCTTAACGCATTTAAACTAAAATTTCACTGATCATTCGTGCATTTCCAAAATAAACAGCACATACCCATGGTTTGATTTGACCGTGTCTCACTGCTTTGATGACAATTTTTAGACAATCTGTGACATCTTGATATGAAGTTACACCTTCCAGGAATCAAACAACAGTGTGAAAATGTTGATTTTAAAATCTGCTGTTTCTCTATAATCTCTATTTTAGAATAAAACATAAATACTTCTCCTCATCCTCTCCCACAGCTGTTCTGTGAAGTCCAGATCTCCTCTCTCAATCACCATAGAACTGAAGGCAGCTGCTAC
>JAZGTI010011776.1:0-16318 GCA_036877585.1 Botia kubotai | reverse complement strand
TTCAGAAAGCTTCATCCTTGCAGTGCAAATATTAAGACGTTTGTTTATAGGCACGTAATTGCATCTGAATATATGGAGTGCTTATCAAGAAAATGTGCCACCTGCGCGCTGGAGAATATATTATCTGAGAACATCTGCGTTGAAAACAGAAATAAAATAATGAGGGAGATTATCTTTCCATTCAGACCCCTACTTTGCCAGAAGAGAGTTGATAATTGTACTGTCACATCATGGGTCTGCATACGCGTTTTAAGAGTTACAAATGCTTATAGACATATCCTGAACTTTGTGTGGCTGGCCTCATTGCATTTAAATATGAAACAGCCAGGCGGCGTAAAGGAACTTTTAATTGCTAATATGAAAGGGCTTATCACGCATTCAGAACAGTCACTCTTCATAAGCACATGCGTATTAGCATACAAACATGCACAAATGAATAGATCAACTCTCATGCAACATTAATACTACTAATTAGACTCTGAAGGAAAGTGATTTTATAAAGGCGCACGGACCGTTTCATATGATCTGAGCATGTGTGTGTGTGCTTTTGTGGGTGTTCTTTATCTCAAACCAAGAGGAATGTTTTCCCCAAGTGTCATGCATCTACCTATCTGCCTTTTGTGGATTTTCACAGCGGGACGTTCTTTCATTACGCTAATGAGTGAGGAAATGAATCGCTTCTAAACAGAACCCTGACGCCTCAGGTGAAAACGGGTTTCCTGTACGAGAGAGAAAATGGCCAGGCCCTGTGGTGCTCCGTTGCGCGTCGTTTCATAAAATGGAACATTCAGCCCGTAATGATTTTGCATTTAAGAACCTCACTGTTGCATGTAAAATGCGCATTGAAATATTGACCTAGCAAAATCAACGTTTTCTTCAACAACCGGCGCCTGAGGTGAATTTGTTTGCTTATCTGAAACAGGAGCTTTTATCTGTGGTCTTTGCTAGGCAAGCATTTCTGTAACAATTGCTCACACTCTGCTCAAATTCCTAACAGTAGTGATCAAACTTTGATGCTTATTTTATCCCAAACTGTTTATGCTGTTTGGCTTGTTTAGGAGAAGTGCTAATATGTTTCTGGCAAGTCATAAAACAGGTTGAAAAACCCAATAAACCTGTCAAAGGAGAAATCTGAACACCCTAGCAACCCCTTAGCAACCCTCTAGCGACACCCTGGTTGTGAGTTGCAAGGTTAGAACAGGTAAAAAGCACTCTATGTAATATAAATCAAGTTTGCACCTCTTCATGCAATTTTGTTGTGCAAAAACCTGATCTCCCCAGAAACTATTATGATTATCTTCTGACAAGATGGTAAATGCAGTACTTTACTAATCGTATGCTTATAAGTACTTATTTGTTAATCTTATGCTCTTTGGGTTTGTACTGTCTGGCAGTGTTTGGAATAACATAAGCAGGCAGTGTGTGTCTCGAGAGAGGATGCTTGGCCTGTTGAGCTGGTTTAGCAGTAGGGCTATGTGTTTGAGGCATTTAACTGGCTGTTAAAAAGAACAATGAGAACAATGTCAAAAACAACAGAAGTTTAATATATCAACACATCAAACTGTGACTTTTAGTTGATGTCTATCAGTGCCTATGCCTTTGAGGTCACCTGTATATGCTAATGTTGTTCTAAAAGTTGACGTTTGTCAAATGTAAGCAAATACACACATTTCAAAATATACAGTCTTTCTCTTAGTTGGAGAACGAAATAAAAATACAGATGACTCATCTGGCACTAAGGGGCATGTCTAAATTTTTGACCTCCCACTCCCATAAAGTATGGTGAATTATGTAATCAAGCCAAGCTCCCCACATTGTCAAAACAAATAAATAGACAATTATATATATATATATATATATATATATATATCCCCTGAACTACATGTAGCTGGCCTTATTGCACTTGCAAATGAAAAATCCAGGTGGTGCAGGAGAACTTTTAATTGCTGATATGAAAGGGCTTATCACACATTCAGAATAGTCACTCTTCATAAGCACCTAAGCATCTACCTATCTGCCTTTTGTGGCTCTTCACAGCGGGATGTTCTTCCATTACACTAATGAGTGAGGAAATGAATCGCTTCTAAACAAACCCCCCGATGTTTGTTATATAAATAAATCTAAATGTTTTACTAATATCCACTGTCTTCATTTATGATGCAAGTGTGGATGACCTGGTCAGCCAGACAACATTGGCTTAACCAATGACATGAATCTGTTTGGCTGATCAACAATTGCTGAAAACTATTTTCTATGCCTGTAGCATCATCAAATAAAATTGCAGAAATTCGACTTTAACTAGACGAGGTCTTGTACCTTTGTCTTTGATTTTCGAATAATTTTTCTTCAAATCAAATTTTTGAATGCTATGACTCATCTGACCGGGTTGGTTTGGTTCAAGGCTAAGAATTCTTAATTGAATTTTTTAATGCCTATGGAAAAAAAAACTTCTGGAAAAGTGGGCCATTGCTGTTGTGCACTATTGACAGCGCTGTGTGTGTGTGTGCGTGTGTGTGTGGGTGTTACATTACAGATTCATTGCAAATACAGTTGTTGCTCTGAAGAGAGAGAGAGCCCTACATGGTGATATATTTATGTGTAGCTGGAACATGCTGTGTGTGATATGCAATTGTAATACAGACCAGACCTTTGAAGCCACATGCTTGATAATAATACAATCCTATATTCGATCCATTTACAGCCTCTTAGGAGCTAAAAATTAACAATATAGTTCATTTGAACAATACTGTAGGCATGCTAAAGAGTCATGTTTGAACGGAATGCTGGTTTTCGGTAACTTACAAATCTACTCAGCTCCTCATCGTTTCTCCTCATGTGAGTCACCAAATCTCCCCACACCCCTTCAGGGACAAAAAGGGAGTGGGCGGACATTAACAATAAAACGCAATTAATATCCACAGTCTATAATCAGAAGATATGACAAAGTAACAATACTTTTAGAGCGGGCCAAACAAAGGACTATAGTGTAAGAACACTGAATCTTTTTAGTATCGCTACATGTGGAGAACAAGCTCTTACTAAAAACTAGAACAGAATACAAAAACCCATTACATTTCATAAAAAGTGTTTTATATTAGAGAGCTTTACAGTAATAAATCGGCTTAAAATCACCCTGTTATGAAAATTATACGTACTTTATAACTCTATTCTAATTATTTGTCGAAAACTCTATTGAGAGCATTTCCAAATTTCTAAATCCTTTTTCACATTAACATTAATAATCATTTTTAAATTTTGTTTACCATACCAGTCGCAACCGGTAAAACCACGATACTAATATATCCCATAATGCGAGATCTCAACCACAGAAATATCTATATGCAAAGTTGGCAACTTTCCCTACACGGTCACAAAGTTACTGTTCAAAAATAAGAACAGGAAGTACACTTTCACATTTTTGGAAGAGAATGTGAGTGGGGCACACTGTGCAAAACTCATCACCACAATGCTAGGGAGTTCTGCGTGGGTGCCAGCGCATTGCTATGCAGTTGCTGTGGTGTACAGCAAAAGAGGAGCTTAAAAAATGTTCCTTTGCTCGGGTGTTCCAGGTGAACGCTTACTAGCCCATTAGAAAATAGCCCACCTCAAGTCTCTGTTGCAGACAGGTCTTGGCTCAGCTCCATTATTCAATGCAAGTCTGTGGGAATTCTTATTGCTGCCAGCAAGCCACGATTTCAGGTTCGATTCACGCCCACAGCGCAGTTATCCGTGATGGCGATGTTTGCCTTGGAAAACACCTAAGATAAAAAGCAGTAGGGTTTCAAGTGGATTAGCTGCTCGGACACCTTATAAACTGCCCTTGTGTTGATATCTAACACTGACACAAGCCCACATTACCCATCAGCCTCAGGAGACCAACCTGAGCAATTCCACCTGCCACGAGTTGTGGATAAATCTTTGTTGGAGATTAAAAAATATCACCCTTATCCATAATACAGGCCCACCATTTCCCATCTATCCCAGACAGCTCTGCCCGGGACAGAGTCGAGATTCACATTTCCGGAAGGTCCATCCACTGGCAGTATTGTCCCTGACCTGTAGCCGTCAGCAGGGCCCACTGGCCTGCTGATGTTTATTTGGCTGCCGGCCAATTGTCTTCCACATCCAGGACCTTGATCGGACCACAAGATGAAGCATTACGTTCAGTGTCCAATGCTGATTCAGGTTCCCTGCCTCAGAAGATCAGAAAAATGACTGCGGATTAAATTTGGATGACCTCCTTTGGATTTGGCTCCTTTATTTATTTATTTATTAATTGTTTGAGTTTTTGCTCCTCCAATATCAGCAAAAAGTACTTCCGAAGCTTTTCCACAAGACCCACTCTGGCAGCTGATAGATTTTTTTTTTAATGGCAGCCTGCCAGCATTTACATTAATGCATGTACAAATCAAACAGAATCTGCAGTTGTCAGAAATAATCTTCATCTAAAGCTGATGGGTTCTGTATTTTCAAACTAGCCCGGGTCAGTTGAGGGCATGGCTCTCGTGTACAAAACCGTAGGTGGCTACCATGCTGCCAGGTCAGTCAACAACTTAATAGCAACATTTTAGTATATAGCCATTCTGGTTTCAAACAAGCTTCAACACAAGCACAATGTCACAAAATGTCATTTCCAAACATGCAGAACAAATTCAAATGCGCTTTAAATACAGCCAACAAATTTTTGAACCAGCCACCTAATTGCACAAAAAGGATTATGGGATATCCTAAAGAAAAAATGATCTATGATGATCTATGATCTATGCTGCCTTTCTGCAACATCTTAGACAGCACAATCGTGCCTTTATTTCTTCTAACCTCAGCACAAGCAAGGTAGCATTTTTCAAATTCTAGATGAAGGCAATATCTTTTTCAGGCTGAGCATGAAGTGCGCAGAGGAACCATAAAACTGGAAGGGTTGACGAAACAAGCGTCAGAGCCACAATTTCTCACTGCTTGAGTAAAAGCGTGGGTTGACCGCGTAGGTGTATCACAGAACTGGCAACAAAACGGTTGGAATCTCAAGTGAGTATGTTGTAATTTCGAGAAATTCAGAACCAGGGAAGGATGAGCAGTTTCTCGTGGGTGGTTGTGGGAAAAGCAGGGCCCATTACCGTCTCATGGCGGTAATTATAGTAAGTCTGTTTATGGTCCATCCAGATGGCTGCTCCTGCAATGTTTCTGAAGTTAAACTTTTCAGTTAAAATCTGTTAAGATCGACGGTGAATGCTTGAGGGTGCCAGATTTGGAAGCGTATTATCTTTTTGACTAGGGTTCGGATTATTTCTGTTCGGCAGGCCTGGGTTATGATTCTATTCAAAAGAAGCAGACACCATCATTTTCGAATCTTCACACAGGTGTGAAGCTCTCTCCCTTGTTACCTGCTCCTTTTTGAATGTGCAGGTGTTACACAAAGGCCTGACCACGTGAAATAATTGTATTTCTTCTGCTCGAGATAATGCCCCTTATTTGCAAGAATGTGTTTAATCCAGTGAAAAGCCAGACAGTCGGCACGTTGTTTCACTAAATGGATGCAACTCACTGGAGAATAACAGATGTACGGCTGTCTTTTCCCTCTTTGAAGTACAGTCGAGCGAGAAAAGAAACAGAATTTTGGATAAATTGCTGGAACTTTCCTCAATTAATGATGAAAGGCATCTTTGTTGCCACGTTTACACATAGTATCAACGTGTCTCGGCTGATCCAATAGCAAGTTAATGCCTGAAACAAGTGTGAATGGAGTTGTGTGTATGCACAGATCATCGTGAAACAATTCAGCATGTACAACGTAATGTGACAAAATAATAAACTCAATTACAAGTGGTCACTGGACATGCATGTAAACAACAGGTGTAAATGGTCCAATGAATGCTCAGCATTGGGAAGGAGCTAGCAGTATCGGTCCTGATGCCACACTCCCAGAAGTAAACAAGAACTGGTGTCCATTGCTTTTCAAAATTTTAGTGCCCCTAAGTACCACATTGGGACAGTTACCCCTATAATTGCAAGTTTCCTACATCTTATCCAGCCTGTCTGTCTTGCCCAGGACAGTAACTACAATATCAGAAATGTTACTCATTAATTCTAGACCACAGAACCATCACTCTGTTGATGTTGTCGACACGGTTTAGAGGATTCGGCAACAGTAGGATGTTATCGCGTATTTGAATGACAGGGCGAACGTTATCATATTGGAATGATGCAAAACACAGACGGAGCTTCAACTATAATCTCCAGAGATATTTTTTAACACCTTTGACTGGTGGTGTTAATGAGTTCTATGGCAGGTACACAGAATGCACAGCCCTTCTGTTTTGGCAGATGCAGTCACGAGAAGAGCAGAATTCCCTGCATTCCTCAGCAGAAAGAGCATGGGCCTTTAATGACATGATTACAGCTAGCTCAGGTGGGAGTTGCCATAGAGACCGTAGTCCCTCCCATCACTGACACACTCAGAGCACTAATGGCTTGTGACAGCTGGCACGTCTAAGTTTTACACTAAACATCCTTCCCAGTCCATCAACTAGAAAAACAAGAAAATTATTGATTTTCAACCTCTATAATTTGGTCAAATCATAGATATACGTGTTAAGACATGACTGCCCAAAATCTAAACCTATCAGGCCTATTGGGTGATCAGATGTGGGCTGTCCAATCACTGTGAGGTAATAAGAAAGCAAAAACTAATGATAATGAGAATCAGCAAAGTGTGGAGAACCTGAGGGCTAGAGGTGTAATTTGGGACAGGGCCAAAAATGATACTGGACCTTGAGTTTGATCTTGGAGACTTTTCAAGAAATGATGCTCATTAAGAACATTAACCAGTATACTACAACGTATAACGCTAAACAGATAATAAGTAGAAAAAGTAATTAAAAGAATAGTTGAACGATACCACTAATACTCAGAAATGTAATTAAAATTGATGCTGTATACTGTATGTTTTATATATTTCTTCCACCAAACTCTGTGACTAAAATTGCTGGTTTCTGCTGAAACCATTGAAACCATATCCTTCCCTAAGAAAAATCTCAGCTGATGAATTGTAAGAATTAGACATGATCTCAGATATTAAGACATACTGGATGTCTCTCTCTCTCTCTCTCTCTCTCTCAGCCTCTTTTTCATTTGCATCAAGTTAAATATGATGTCCGCTCTGACTAATGGATCATGGCCCTGAGACACCCAGAAGCACAAGCCTCTTCGGAGGCCCCATCTTGTCTCAATTCCAAATCGTAATGTCCAATAAAAAGAAATTACGTTGTAAATATGAGAAATAAGGTCGCGGTTGCATAATATAAAGTCTCAATGTTGCAATTCCGACAATGGATACAACATGGGTGGAATATATTCCAAACAAAACAACAACAATGTACTACAACTAGTAAACAACATCAAAGCTACAATAATGTGTTCAGAGGTCTCTGTTAGTGCCGAGGAGGGGCCTGGAATGGATAACATTTCTCATTTAGGTCACATTTTGCATTTATTTCACACTGTTGCAGTAGTCACTGGCACACGTTCAATCAAAGTCTATCGTATTTACAGCTGCAGTGAGTGGCTTGTTTTCAAATGTGGGGCCACTGTGGGTCTCCCAGCTGGAGGCCCCTAACAATCAAAGGCCCCGGGGCCCTCACTCCATTCACCTGTTCTGTAATCCATCCCTGCTAAGGTCAACAGTCACTCAGTTCGAAAAACACAAAAACATTTCAACTAACCCTATAAATCTTCCATTTTTTGTACTTTACTGTATCTGTGACAGATCATCTTAAATGCTATTATTTAATTAGGTAAGCCAGATGGGACAGAACTATAAGACAGCTCACAAATGGTATTTGGCTTATTGTCAGCATGCTATAATAAGTGCATGTGGCTCACTAACGGCCTGGGTGACCGCACTGTATCCTAATTCCACCCCGACACATTACGTGAAAAAGAGAGACCAGATCTCAGATCAGTGTTGCCAAGGAACTCATTGGCAACACTGAAAAAGCTCGCAAAAAAACAAGAGGCGGCTATAAATTCAACAGCAGCTCAGCTCAGGGCTTGTGGATTCGTACACTTAACACAGAGTGTGCAAAGTTTGGCTTGTATAAGTGTTTCTTTGGTATAAATAGATGCTTGAACTTTAAACTGGATTTTAATTTGGAATTATCTAAATGAGGAGTGTAATTCAGTGTATAAAGTGTATAATGTGTGTGTGTGTGTGTGTGTGTGTGTGTTCTGTTTGAACGCTTCAGCTAAAAGCCTTCACTCTCTAATTCATCCAGGACTGAATTTCCTTCATTAAAGCACACCTTGTACAGCTATATATTGTTTATGTAACTTCAAAAGTTAGGTATTTAATGGCATACTTCCTTATTTATTCATTCTCCACATTTGATTTATAATTAATTACACATTTGATTTATGATTAAATTAATTATCGCAGCTGTATATGCTGCAAAAACAATCTATACATGAGCTATACATTTGCACATGATATCCTACTGTGAGATATTATTTTACTTTATTTTTAGTATTATTTACTTTATTTAGGTTTTTTTTGATAGCCTTCACACAAATGACTCTAAAATAAGCCTTTAACAACCAGGATATTATCTTCACACAAATCACTAACACATTAATACTATTTTCTGACGTTAGATCAACACCTAATAAATGTGAATCCGTTAATAAGACTGGAACGCATATTCAGTCCGGACAAACCCTGTGCTAAAGGCGCCCTCTTCTGGATATGAATTACATTTACATGTAAGCGTTTGGCAGATGCAAAATCCACTTACAGCGCATTAAAGGTATAAAAGTTAACTGTATGCGTGTTCCCTGCCAAAATGCATGAACTAACTTCCCTGCCAAATGCATGAATTAACTTACTGCTCAGTACTTTTTATAGTGCCCCCCAAGTTTTGACCACCTTTACGTGCAAGACAATACATAAGAAACATTTGTGTGATTTTAATTTACATTATGCACAAATGATACTACAGCGTTTCTCACCTTTCTAAGCCATTTTGCAAAAACTTTATCCACCTGGTGTCAAGATGACTTTTTAGTGGCTGTATGAAGTAAGTTTACACACTTTAGTAACTTTTACTGGGGTCTTTGAAATCTGTACTGAAAATTAACCAGACATGCAAGAACCTTTTAAATAATTACAAAATTTGGAACTTCTGGAAATGTCAAATTACCTAATTTCGGGTGATTCAATGTTTACAACAGTGTGAATGAGCTGGTGCTAAATTAGTGATGTGAATTGCTCTTAGACGGTTTTCAAATGTATTCTCGTTACACAACAATCACAGAATAAATGCAACCGTCCAATCTGACACAAAGTTTGGGGATTAAGATCATTGTGCAAAGCATAATGAGAAGCACGCCAGTCAAACTTCAAAGCAAAACAAGCAGAACAAATCAATATACTCATTTTCAATCTCAGTCTGCATTTGTAACAGGTGAGAGAATGTTTGAACAATGGACTATCGATTTTGTGCCAGCCTAATACCTCTATCAGCTTATGAATGTTAGCAAAAGCATTTAAAGACAACATTTTCTGAATTTCAGAAGTTTAACAGACCCTTAGGCAGATCACAAAAGCCCACAATGTTATAATGGCCTCCTTACTTCTGCACGACAGCCCTTCATTTTCTGCGTGGACCTCATGTAAGTTCTACTACCATGCAAACCACTTTACTCTCATATGATGCTCTCATGGTTTTCCAAAAGAGCTGACAGGGTCTGACAGCGCAAGTAAAATTCTGCTCTTAAATCCGGATCCGCCCCAAACAGACAATCTTCTTGTCAAGCTGCTTGTCTCTCTGTATCATAGAGCTGGAGTTATATTTGATCATTGTTTACTTTCCTTCTAAGTGCACTTGTAAAAATGTTTTTGGATATCCATCAAAACACTTCAGTCTAACGATTAAAGTCAAAATATTGATGCTTTGTTTTAACTAACTTGCTTAGAAAAGTTATCTTCAGAATTTCAACCTACAAACATACAGCACACCATTGCAAAGACTTGTCAGTTCAGTTACTATGAATTGCATAACTTACTCTAATACTCAAGTGATGACTTATGACCATTTACGTCACGAAAGTATCCAAAACTACATTAAATTACATTAAAATATTCTGCTGTGCCACAACACAATTGAATTAAATAGGCCTGAATCATGAAATGAAATTGTTTCAGAAACAAGGCATTTTGTTAGCTTGTAAGACAACAGACTTAATGGGTAATCTAACCGAGCTCAATACGCAATCTGACTTGCGGTGCATTTAATATCTTTCATTTCGTACATTTGTATATCTAATATTTTAGTTTCTATGCTTCTGTATAGTGTCTAAAAGGGCGCATGTGCGCCCGGAGTATGACGTAAGGAGAACCGTTCAATTGAACTGTTGTTGTGACGATATCTTTTGTGCACCTTGAATGACGCTTGTAATAAATTCATCACGCAGCAGGGTTATCTTTCTCAAGCAAGAAGTTTCTGTTGTCTATGTACATGAGCTTTAATAATATGACATATGAATATGATAATATTAATTGGCTTTTACTACTATACTTTTAGTTACTACACTTAATGTTTTATAATGAAACAAGGTGATTGGAACGATGGAGGTGCGAGTTTCTACGGTTTCGGGAAACAGTCAAACCAACAGAAACACTGATAAATGAATTTGATCTACTTACGTGTATGCTACATTTGCAGGCTTCCAGACTCCTAAAATCGACAAACGAGCACTGTTGTTTACCTTTACAATTCAGTGTCCATCGCTAAATTTGAAACTCTTCGCTTGGCGCGTAACAACAAAAGAGGTCAGGTGTATTGCAATTAAAGGCGCGCTGCGCAGACAGATAGGCGTATGACATCAATGTACCGCGAGAGCGATTTGAGAGCCAACGGCTTCGTATGTTTTCGACTTGCTCTTGCGGTACTTTTACGTCATACTCCGAAAATTACTGCAGCTCACAGGTATCTCTAGTTAATATAATCTCATCACTTTACCGCGTATGTAATTATTTTATTGGAATAAAGGCCTCTTTCATCATCCTGGTATTTATCTGCTTTTTTCTCTTTTATTTTCTTTATCCTTATTCTAATGTTCCTTTCTGTCTTCCTAAACGATGGTTGCGTTACTGTTAATTGTTTGATAATTCAATAAAAAAAACAGATATCTCCAGTTCAGCCCTGTGGGATGTTCTTTATTCTTGTTTAAGCAAGCAACCATATTCAGAAATATAAAATATAAATGTTCACAAATATTGATATAACATTTAAAAAACTGCACCTCACTTTGGTGACTTTGGTAACAATTGTTTTATATAAGATCTCAACTTCTCAACTGCAGACTTAATTGTAACATTTGCCCTGTGGTGCTGAGCAGACAGCAACTCCTGATCTTTAATTATTTCTGGCAAATGGAGTGAATCTGCCCACTTTTCTTCTATTATTCAATGTAATTTCAGCAGTATTTCACACCTGCCCTGATCTCAATATTATCATTCCCTCCAGAGAGTTGACGGCCTCATCGCTCCAGGTCATGCGGGTACCGTCTCGCCACGAAACGCTGAGGTGATGTTTTTCGGCCAGCCTTTTAACCTGCCACAGCAGAGGAGGTTATTGGTTTATGGACGTGACAAAATATGTCTCATTAGTTGTTGCTTTTGTAACATTGACTGCTGATACAGTGTGCAAAATCTATAATGTATTTATAGGTGAATCTCATGTCTTATTTATTATCTTATTTTCATAACCAAAGGAAAAAATAAATTATATTTTGAGAAACAAAAGACTATTATTATATTATTTACCAGCATGATATCCAGCTTGTCAATCTTGTTAACAAGCAAGAATCTCCTGTGGATTCAGCATCTAAAACCAAACATATGATGGCAAACCACACTGGATTTTTAACAGGATCCATGCTAGAATATAATGTGTCAAAAAGGAAGGACATCAACAAGAGGGTTGTTAGGGAAGAGTGGGTAGAATTTAGAACCAGGTTTGGGGTTTCTGTGTTTTGCGGTCTCTGATGGCTAAACATTTCTGTGGCAGACATATAATAAAACCTAAGATAAATAAAATCAACACAATGGGGTTCCAGCAGCTTTGGCACTTGGATCACTAATTAACGGAAAACTAATTTATAGAGCTGGATGCCCGATTATTTTGACTTTGAGACCTATAATTAATAGCGACTTGCCACATATTAGAATTTCACAGAATAACAATCTATATAAAGCAAAGGTCACCCTCATTACCAGCACAGGCTGCTACCAAATGTTATTATAGCAGAGCCCTCTGATAAAAGACTCTCATATCACCCAAGCAACAACAGGGTGATTGTGGTGGAGATGGTAGGAATATCAAGGCTATTTAATGACAAACCTGCCACCATAACATTAAGAGCCACTAAAAACAACAGTCGCTCAAAATGGCAGCATTGCGTTTTAGACATGTGAAGCAATTATTCCAATATTCTGATTTCTAGTTAAAGGAGTGTTGCAGGTTCAAGGCAGCGTTGCAATTAAACAGTCACAAATTAAGTAAAAATGAACAAAAACAATTCTTACAGTAAAGCAAATGTTAAAATATGCATTTGTTTTTATAAAAGAACGAGCCTAAATTATTGTCTGTGCTAATCAACGGCATGTCAAAGAGCTAAACTCGTTTTAAACCAGACACATTTATTTAAATCAAAACAAACAACAAAATACAGTTACAGTAGATTAAATTATGCACACTTTCAGTATGTGGACTCAACATATGGCAGCGCACTGTACTACAGATGAGAACATATGCTAGCACTACAGTCCTGCAATGTCACTGGCTGGCAGACGCCTCACTGTACGGAATGCTAAAACTTGTTCTCCAGAGGATAATCAACACCTGCTCGTGTGATAATGAAGCTTCTCTTTGATGGAAAAGCTGCTGTTATGTAACGGGCCTCAATAAGGTCAGAATGATGAACATTGGATTGGATTTAATTTGCAGTTTGACCTTCGCTGTTTTGAGTGTTGATGTGATTTAGCTGGAGAGTTGCGAGCTTCACGTTTCCAGATCGCTGTTTTTGAGGCAGCAGTTAAGCTGATGATTAAATTACATGATGTGAAGATGAAGAGAAGAAAAGAGAAGAAGAAATGGGGGTATATCTGAATATCGTGATCGTTGATCACCTTTAGCATGCGCTCCAAATTGTTTTTGATAAGTGTATTTATATCTAATACATCCTTAAAATAAATTTAGTTGAGAATTAATATTTCATAAGACAGTAAGAGACCATGTCATGTTTATTTTTTACACAGTTTTTAGATTGTTTGGCTTTTGCCAAAACTCCACCATCTGTACAATATTGCTTCTCAAAATCCACTACCAATAACTGCCACCAGGGGGAGTTAACCTTACACGGTCATGCTCTGTGGGACTCTGTGGACCCCATCTCTCGCTTTAAAGGTGCACTCAGGTCTCATTTCAATCTCACTTTATTATTGTTGCACTTTAGATTTAATATTACAATGTTCTAGTCCAGGTTCCAAAAACACTGAAAGGTTAAAACCAGCTCATATCCTCTGTGTCCTGCATGTCATTATTACCCTTGTATGGAAACCTATAATGGCCAAAAATATTTGGAATTAAAAAATGAACCTGGCACATTTCACATTGTACTCTTGGGTCTAAACCAGTTCCATAATTAGAGTATCACTTTTAGCAGCAGCTGTAGCTGCAATGCTGTAGCTGAAGAATGACTCAGGAGCCAGTTAGGCTGTGTTATTAAAGTATTTGACCCTTTGGATTACCCCCACAACCTCATACACATGCACGAATGACACTTGCGTTTGTCGCCTGTGGATGCATTGCAAAAGATGCAAAGAATGTGGGCTTCTCTCCAACATTGTTCAGAGACAAGCAGCCATGTGCAACGTATCATAACGCATACAAAGATGCACATTAAGTTATAAATAGCAGCTGGACCAGTCTACTGGACCAGTTTGTTTTGATACCAACAGCAAATCATAAGCACAGATCATCAGCTGCAGATCACAAGCAATTTGCTGATGTGCACCCTGTTTTGAAAAATAAATGTTTACATTAAACCTACTGACTGAGCGCTGATGTCAAATGTTATAGCGTAAATGCACCCCAAAATATCAACACTGATCTACAATCAGTTGCGTAACACAACAGTGCCAGCTTTTCCTCCTATTGTTCCCACAGAAGAGAGTTAAATTACACATGCTGTCATCGTCACTATATCAGGGGCACTAAAATACCTCTAGTCCACTATGTGCCTTCTATTATGCACCTGTGCAGCTTCTAGAATTCTCTCTCACACCTCGACACACGCCCCCGCTGCATTAGACTCACTCTGGTTCACCCATAAGCTCAGTGAAGTGAGGATGTGTGCGGCAAAATGGCTCTAGTTGCCCTGGGGGACTGGCTATTTCTCATGGCTGTCCACACATGGGACACCTGTTGGTCTGTTCGTCAAATCGGGCACCACTTGGTTCACTCAAGAGCTGCTCTGGTCCTAATGACAACAGATCTGAAATGTCCACAGATAATTGAGCCTCTTAAAGAAATGGACAGATGCATTATGGGTAGCACACTCTTGGTTTCACTGGAAGATGATAGTCGTGTTGTGATGAAGTATTGGCATTTTGAGAAACAAGTACAGGTGTGTTATAAGTGACCAAAGCCAGGTACAATAAATCACTCAAGAGGAGCCATCAAAAACATTTATAGTTGTTTACCCGATACAAATGCGCTTGTCAGTTGAAGTCCAAAAGGAAGATACCAGCCATACTGGCATGTAAAAGGAAATGTAATCCAGTGAGCCGTACCCCATTCTTCCTACAGTATCACACTGTTGCAGACTGAAGGGGTTTGGAGCAAAAATTCCAAAATCAGTTGCTCACCTTAACATTGCTCAAAACCCACATAAATTTCTTGTTCCTATACAACACATTAAGAAATGTTTAGCAAAAAATTAATGCTACATCTGTTTTGCATATAATTAAGGCATACTGTAACCAGGGACTGTCAAGTAATTTCCAGGTACTGTGACCATATATATATATACAAACTCCTGAACTCCTTGTTTGACTCTAGAATCACACACACAAAAAAGTGTAACTGTTTAATTTCAAACGTTTACATATTTGAAATATATACCCTGGCACGCTTCAAAACAACAAATAAAAAGACATTTTTTCCATTTCCCATGCAATTGAGTTGTAGCTTCAAAAAGACTTGTTTGTATCTTTACGAATAATCGTGCCTGATGACCGGTCCATGTAATACATGCCGCTGTCTTAGCATACATGATGCGGCAGATTATGAAATTATAACCATTTTCATTTGCTCAAAACATCAGCGAGTGTATAAAACAATTTTTCAAAGCTGGATTCTGAAATGAGGCAAATTTTTTAAACTGTCACCATCTGAAGCGAAGCATACTGGAATTTTTATCACTGGACATTTGTGATTATTTTAAATCCACATCTTCCCGTTGATTTGGCGTGTTTTGATGTGACTCCAATTAATCTGCCCATAAACCTTATATAAATATTATTACAAAAAGCATAACAGTGATTAACTGTATATTTTATATATATATGGCATATTATACCTTCATAGAGTTGCATATCTTCAAGAATATTTATATGTAGGCCTATACAGTAAATGTAAATGAATACATGGGGCCAAGATTCACATGCTGCAACAGTCTCATCTGCAATATGGATAAAATGTTACTGTAGGAGTTTAACCACATCCGTACAGTACAGTATCCATAATGTACAGCTTACTCTGTCAGATTCTCAGAAGCGCTGCTTGCTGTTATGTCTAACAATGACAAAACAACTCTGCAATGAAAATAGACGACACATGACACCAAATCACCTGTGGCCATTTTTCATTGTCACATGACCACATTTATCACTGCCTTCATTCTAGGAACTGTAGTCCTTGTGTAACAATTTTAGGCCAGTTAAATATACACACAATAATTAAGCAGTTGTAATTAATTTAAAGAACTATGGTGTGATAGGTCAAAGCACAGATTAAGTTTTCATACTTTAATACGTAACATAGATAACACACATTGTGGAAAATAGTGTATCTGTATCACAATGCAGGTTTTAGCTGCAGCTTTATATATACAGTATATTGCTACAGTATTTCCTACTATTTTATTTCTTTATTATGTATATTCTGTTTATTCTGGGTATTTTGCCCATGCAAAAAATCACCAAAATAATGCACAGCACTCTATGTATATTACATACTGCAAAATAGTACTCATAGTATGT
>JAZGTI010011775.1:0-16319 GCA_036877585.1 Botia kubotai | reverse complement strand
GGAAAGCTGTTACCTGGAATTCGATGCCGTAGTTTTCCCTGCAGAAGTCTCGCAGTTTGGGATAGACGTGTTCTTTAAGAGCATTTCTCTCCGCCTCTGTGTCTGTGACAGGAAACACAAGCAAACACGTACATTCAGAAAGAATAGTAGTATAATTATATGATGATATCATATAGTTATATAGAAAACATAGTATAAATATATGTAATTATATGGAAATGTTCATACTGTAAATCCGTTCTGTACTGTAAGTGTTAGTAACTCTATTTGTCCTGTCTTTGTAACAGACTGTTTCCCCCCCCAAAAAAATATACCATGGTGCCATCATAGTCCCCACAGTCCAAGTATAACATTCTCATAACCGATCGGTAACATTAATACAATCTCTAAAAAACTGGATGTTTTGAATGCTCCAAGATCATTCAAAACAACATTTTTAATGTTTTGGTTACTAATGTTTTGGAAAATGTTAATGGTTTGTCTTACCATACAGATATTATGTATCATATACCATGATACACAATGATACCAACTCATGTACCATGGTATTTATGTGGTACTCCAAAGTACTTTAAAAAACACCATGGAACTACCATAGAACAGCCCTAAAACCATGACTCTCCATGGTAATGTTTGTTAGTGTGAAATGAAAGTGTCTTCCTCTTACAAATTATTTGCATGAACGCATAAGAGCAAATCACATACAAACACTTACAAATGCTTCTCTTACGTTCACCCTTTCATTCTTTTCAAGACTCTGTCCTTTCATACATTATTTTTCCTCTCACTGGGAATAGCTGCCAGCATGATATGAAAACAGAGATGACCTTGTCTGTGTGTGTGTGTGTGTGTGTGTGTGCGTGTGTGTTTATGTGTACATGCATGCGTATTGTACAAACCAGCAGTGTGTCATCGAATAGTACATGACGCTCTTTGTCACTGACTGTCAGAGCAATATGAAACATGAGAGTTGACATATTGAGGATACTCAAGCTTACAGTGTATTCATGAATGTTTACGGTCACAAAAAACACCCTACAAACATCCTCAAGCGCTCACCAGTTCAGCTAACAATTTTAGGTTTTAAGAACGTTTCCCTAATGTTTCCGTTAGGTAACAAAAACGTTAAAGATTTTATTTTGAAAGTTCTAGGAACATACTAAATGTCCAGCTTTTTAGACCTTTTATTAAAGATATTGCTTTATTTAAGAAAGTTATTCAAACGCTGTAACCATCTGTAACGTTTTAAGACATTCCATTAACAAATTAAGAATACGTTTTAATATGATATATAACATAAAAAAACATTCTATTAACATTACCGCAAGAATGTTTTTGATAACCTTCAGTGAATGTTTAGGGAGCATTAGCCAACATTCGTAAAACGTTCCCTGTTAGCAGGGAGTGCCCCATATACTGTTCCTGATGTTAACTGATGTTAGTTTTCAGACACTGAACTTTGATTTAAATCCCTGAACAATTTAAGCTGCAATTATAAACCTTTAATATCCTCTAAAGGGCATGAAACGATTTATGCTGAGAATACACAATGTCAGTCTGCCGTTTCAAGGTCACAAAATACATTTGGCTTGGTGAAACATTTCTCCTCTATTCCTTTCTGAAATGCTTTGATTTACCTCAGACTGACATCAAAAAGGCAACTTAACTGGTTTGTCGTTTCACACACACACACGTTTCAGCCCTTTCGAAAATGTTTTTCTCTCCCGCTTGTCGGTATCAGTTTGCCTCTGCGCGGGCTGTCTGGTGATAGCCGATACTGCGGCAGAGAGCAGGAAACTCTGACTGGAGAGATGAAGATGAGGCCAATCATGTGCTTTGAACCCTCCAGATACAGTCAGCCAACACAGTGTGTGTCACTGCTCACTACAACTCTATCTGTGTCAACCTGTTCAAGACTGTTTGGCGGGCTGAACAGATTGTGCGCCTCTCGTGTGTTTAATCTTTTATATCGGCCCATTTTGTTCTATTTTTAGGCCACCCAGCTAACCATATTCGATTCTAAGAACGTCTCCCCAACGTTTAAGAAACAAAAATGTTAAAAATGCTATTTTTGAACATTCTAAGAATATTCAAAATGTCCAGTTTTTTGGTTATAAGAACGTCATTTAAAGATTTGGGTAACTCTGTAACGTTTTTAAAACATTCTGCTAACAACTTAAAAATCATGTTTTGGATAAATGATATATCATTTAAAACAACCTTCTAAGAATGTTTTTGATAACTTTGAGAGAACTTTTAGAGAATGCTAGCCAACGTTTCCTGTTAGCAGGGTGCTGTTTTGGCCTTGCTATAAAGCATCCAGTCTCAGCCTATCGCTTCTATCACACCGTCGTCTTCTGCCCTTTTTTGTTCTTTTCCTGTCTTTCTCAGTTCAGTAAATACTGTGGTGAAACACATCTAGTTTCTCTCCCACCCACTCGTCTTTGAACCTGCTGCATTGATAACCTTCTATTCTCTTTTCATCTCGTTCCCGCCTCTTTCACCCTTTTGTCTTCTTTTTCCTCAACACAAAATCTTGACAAGCGGTGCACTTAAAGAAACAGTTTACCCCAAAATCATTCTTTACTCAACCCGGCTGTAGGTTGATATTTTGTCTGCGGAACACAAATTCGTTTTTTATAAATCTTTATGCAGCCCTTCACATGCGATGACAGTCCAGTCGAGTCGTATCTGTCAAGTTTCAAACAGGATAAAAGCGCAGCATGCGACGTAAGCAGACGCATTTTTTAAGGCAACGTGTGAATGCCGGCTAGACTCAAGCTTTGCTAGAGGGGAAGATTATCGGTGAATAAAGACTTTATTTACTAGAAAGTGAGTAAATAAACTAGTTTTATCATAGTTTTATGGTGCCTTTGGGGGTTTTGTGGGGTCCGTTATGGAGCTGAACAGTTTCCGTTTCTTTAAACGTTTCTTTAAAATATGTATTTGTCGTGTGATACTGAAATGGAATGTGTGTGTCAGACTGGTTTAGCACTGGCCACTTGCCCAGGGTGGTTCCCTGCCTCAGTCTGAGATACCTGGGAAGGATTCAACATGACCCCAATAAGGTCAAGTTGCATAGAAAATAGGCAGACACTTAAATGATGCACACCATCATTTGTAAAAGCAGGGTGGGCAATTTCGTAAAGGCTAGCAATAACAACTTTTAAGCATAAGAGCGCACACTCCCTTAAAAGCGTTCCCCAAAGCCACCCTTCCTCCAGCACTGTGCTGAGTTATGCAAATGCTTAGTTTCACAGGTAATTAAAACATCCTACCATTGCATTCGGGTCGAATGCAATGATTGGACGAACATTTATGATCCTGTGCCTTCCACAGAAAATATATATATATTTATATAAATGTATTTCTACCACTATTGCTATTAGGATGTATAAAGACTTTCAAACAGCATAACAATAAATGTGAAAACAAATCACTTTTAAGGCCAATAAATAAATAAATCAAACACATATGCTTGTCAAATCCTCTCATGATCAGTGATACTGTCAGTAAACCAGACACAGACACACTGACCGAACATCCAGGAGAAGCACCAAAATACTGTACTATAAGATGCACCTTTATACAGTCAGTAATAAATTAATGTGCCATACTGTATGAAATGCTTTAGGCTGCATATTTTCATAACACATCCTGACTTTCACAATGAACGCATTAAAAACTGTGTCAAAGAAATAGGGCTTGAAATATCTAGAGAGAAAGGACACAAACGTGAAAAATTAAGAGAAAGAGAGCGGTAGAGAGAGAGAGAAAGTGAGAGAAAGTAAGAGAGAAGTGTGTGTGGGAAAGAGAGAGAGAGAAAGTGAGAGAGAGAGAGAGAGAGAAAGTGAGAGACTATATCAGCAGCTGTACGGTTTGGCCTCCACATTTACATGTGGCATGTTTGACGTGCTTGACATGATTGACAGTAATTAAAAAAAGAGGGAAAGAGTGACAACTAGTGAGTTCAATTAATGTTTGGGGAGTTTGAATGGAGGAAGGGAGGCGAGGAAATGTGAAGGAGGGAGTCAAGCGAGCGTGTGAGAAAATAAAAGACTTGGAGGAGACTCATCATTTCTACAATAAAGCCTGTAGCACCAATCACAGGCTCAAAGGCTGCCATTAAACATCGTCTCAGATGTAAGGAATGAAAACGATGGAAAAGAAAGGAAAGAAAGGGACAGAATTGTTCCTAATGTTCCACATTCATGGCATATTTTAATGCATTTGCAGTACATATGCATTTCAAGTCTTTATGACATAATAATTGACTATACATTAAACGCATGTTCCTGTTTCTATGGCGCACAATTCATTGGTGCATGTTATCCCAAACAAAACTTTTTTTTCGTTTTTGTCATCTTTTTATCTCCGCATCTTGCCCTTAAAAGACAGAATCCTTTCTAGATGACATCCTTAAATTTTTCCAGCAAAAACAGACATTACGCAACACCCTGCCATCAGTGACATTTTAACATAAAAGCTTTTTACAGTCATTTAACATGTTCTAAACATACTTTAATAGCTCTGCTTCGTTTAGAACCTCAACTGCAGCTGCAAATGTACGTCTTGCTCTAAACACTGTCTATAATCTCGAGTGAGGTCACTCCCGTGAGGCGTTCACATGTGTCTCGCTTAAAAGATAACCGTGAATAGGACGTAAATAGATACCGGTCTTACGGAGCTGTGTGATGCTGAAGCTGAAGAATCTGAAGGATTAGGAAAGATCTCTTCTTCTTGCACGATGGGGGAAGATGGAATGAAAAGTGGTTCCCATCAAAGCGTCTGATCATGTGTGCTTAAAGACTCCAGTCCCATCTGTGACTAAAAGACGCTCCTGTCGGCAATCCATTAGCTACATGGCATTAGTAAACTAATTACTGAAAGCTCAAAGGAATAAATATTATCTGAATATACAAAGCGCATCATTATCCATCATTACTATAAGCCATTTGAGTGTTTTCTAAAGATAATGCTTAGAGAGTGGCGCCGCGTTGAAGGTGAAGTGTGTGATTATTCATTTTGGACCCTGGTCTCAAGAATTGATTTTAACCCTTGTAAATTTTTACACACACACACACAGCTAGAACATACAGTGCTGTCATTAAATTCAAGGTCCTTAAAGATGTTTAAAAGTCTTGCACATAAAACTCTAGTCGCCCTACAGAGAGAAAAACAAACCAAATGAGCACATAAATGTTATTACACTCATTTCCCCAAAGTCTCTGTCTGAACAGCCCCTTGCAGACCTCCTAAATCATCAGGCTGACCTCTGAAACGGCTCTAATGTGAACTGAGATCACTGCTCTCCAGTCACGGAAATTATAAATGTGAGACTACTGAGCCTATTGGCCAATGAAGAGTGTGTGTGTGTGTGTGTGTGCTCCAGTGTTATCCACAACCAAATGTCCCCAGTATAGTAAAGTATAGTACAGTATAGTACACTATAGTACACTATAGTAATACCTTGTAGGGACATTTTTTGGTCCCCATGAGGAAGCAAGTTTATAAATCATGCAGGATGAGCTTTTATAAAAATATAAAATGGCAGGAAGTTTTCTGTGAGGGTTAGGTCTGGGGGTAGGGTTAACATAGGGGGATAGAGAATACAGTTTGTACAGTATATAAACCATTACGACTATAGAATGTCATCATAAAACATGAAAACCCAACGTGTGTGTGTGTTTGTGTTTAGGTGTGTGTTTAGGTGTGTTAAGGTCAACTCCCTTTTGTAATTCTGTGATGCATAAATTGCACCCTCTAGTGCTTAAGGGGGACGAGCATTGCACCAAATCCCAAACAGACTGTTTCAGCCACAGAGCGACAGAAGATAAGCGTAATTCTGTATCATTACTTTTCTACCCTGAGAAATAAATGAATCACCTCTGGGTTGTGCATGTACATCAGATTCCGCACTGCATCTCACAATCTCTCCCTGCACACCTGTCTGCACCTCCGCATCTCGCTTAACCATCTTCCTCCAGCAGTCTCCAGAGCTGACCGCTGTCGGCCAGGAGAAATCTGCTCTCTCTCCTCTCGCTCTCTTATGCAATAGAGATACTCACACAGTATTCCAGTATTACACCAGGTTGCACTGCTTAAGTTTAAAAAGGTGTAATGTGATAATGCACAAAGCTGTCTGGGTGAGGCAGAAATAGAAAGCGGTGTAATTTCACTCACGTAAAATGCTTCGGTTTGGACAGTTAATAATGGACTGTGTTCCTCCAGTATAAATTATAGCAAATAATGCATGTTGTGACATGCATTATTTGCAGGATACAGCCACAGGTGGGATATCTTATGGAATATCAGCGCTTCTGATGCAGTTTAACAGATCAGCTCAGATCAGTTGTATGATGAGTTTAAGCAGAAACCCTTGGATCAATGTCATTTATCTTCCTTTTACTTCACCATCCCAGCTAACAATCTTAGGTTGCATTAACGTTTCCCTAACGTATCCATTAGGTAACAAAAACGTTAAATATTATTTAATGCGCTTCTTTATTTCGAACGTTCTAGGAACGTCCAGTTTTTAGACATTGTATTAATGTTATTGCTTGATTATGAGAACGTAATTTCAACGTTTTAATTCCGTAATGTTTTTAAAATGTTCCACTAACAACTTAACATTGTTGATATATGATATATAACGTTAAAAATATGTTCTACTAACATTATTGTAAGAACATTGATGATTTTGAAAATGTTCTTTCTTAGCTGGGTTTACCTCTCCAAGTTCTAGTTCTCATTCTCTCTCTCTCTATCTCTCTCTCTCCTCTAACCCATTTCTACTTTCCCTTGGCTTGTTTACTCCTAGATTAGCAGCACTATTTTAAGGTCTCCCTGCAGCCCATATTTAAATGTATGACTGCATATGTGCTGCCTAGTTCCCACAGCGCTCATTTATTTTAAGGTCAATTGTAAGCAGCATCAGGTTTTGGCCTTTAAATGTATAAATGAGCAATCGATGGTGGAAACGAGGTTCTATCAAGGACTATGCAAGCAAGAAATTCCCACACAGATCACAGTAAATAGTGAGAGATTCCTAACGACTTCTTTTGAACACGGCTATGAGAGATCCACGCTAACAGGGAATGTTCTCGGAACGTCGGCTAATGAATTAGAAATGTTTGAATAGAATGTTTGCATAATGTTCTCATAATCAAGCAAAAATGTGATTGCAATGTCCAAAAAACTGGATGTTCTGAACGTTCTAGAACTTCCAAAATAACATTTTTAATGTTTTTGTTACTTAATGAAAACGTTATTACAACCCAAAATTGTTAGCTGGAATTTTGCAACTCTAAAGCTAGAGCAGCACAATATTTTGTGCCACGGTTGCCTAGCCTCTGAAACCCGTGTTCAGCGTCGAGACAGACGGCTCCACTAACCGCTGTCACTGCTGGTTTTGTCAAAGCACACGGGACAGCATCCCTGCAAACATCTCGGCTCGGCTTTATCCCTGAGGATGGCGGCGCGCGTTATGAAACGGGACGATGTGGAACCGTCAGCGCCATCTGAATTCGTTACTGTAAAATCTGGTTCATTAACACATTAGATGATAAAGCGCGTCTTGCGCAACGTTCGCGCATTAACAGGTGTCATCCTTGCCTGCAGGGAACGTTCTCAGAACGTTGGCTACTGTACTCTAAAAGTTCTCTTAACGTTACCAAAGCGTTTCTGCAGAAACCTTAGCAGAATGTTTTTTAACGTCATATATCAAATATCAAAAACGTGACTTCTAAGTTGTTAGTGGACCGTTTTTAAACGTTACAGCAATACATATGTTTGAATAACGTTCTTTTAACCAAGCAATAACGTTAATACAACGTCTAAAAACTGGAGGTTTTGAACGTTCCGAGAACTCTCAAAATAATTTTTTTACGTTTTTGTTACCTAATGGAAATGTTAGGGAAACATTCTTACTGCCTAAAATTGTTAGTCGGGATTTTGGTTGACAGCAGTGTGCTGGAGTTCTGGTCTTCAAGTGGTTATTGGGTTCAGGTAATTGTCACGTTTATGCACGCACGCACTCACTCACTCACGCACGCACTCACGCATCACTCGTGAATCATCTGGGAAAGCTTCGCTGATAAGAGCTACTTCACGCGCTTACCGTCGGGGTTGGCACAGATGAAGACCCGGACGCTCCTGCCCGTGGGGACATGGAACGGAGGGAGCGCAAGGACATTGCCACTGATGGCCGCTCTGCGCAGAGCAGATTCACGGGGACAGGGCTGCCTGCTGCCCACTCCAGACGGCCACATGGGTGGCGACTTCCAGCGCGGCTGCAAACAGAGAACAGAACATGTTTACAAATACAGGAGCATTCGCGGAAGGTGTTTAAAATAGGCAACTCGAGTGTATTAATGAATGAACGCTTGCGTGTATGCACACACACTTTGCTGGCATTTCTCTCCAACTCTGCATCTAAGAAATGTACCATTGACAAACAATGCTGACGGTGATCCTAACGCAAGATCGGCGCGCAATAAGAAATTCATACAGAGAAAAGAACAACATGTCGTGCGTACTATCACTTCACACGCTACCGATTTCCAGTGTCAATGATGTGACCAGGGAACAATGCACAACTGTAACCGGTCACGAACCGCAGTCCGCTACTATCATTCCCGCACAACGAGACTAAACCATCGATCGTTTCTATGTCTTGCCAAACAACGGACCGTGTTCAGTTCTCGAGTCGAAGATCGCTTCGTCTCTGTCGCGTTTCATGCCTCAGCATCACATGTGCCGAAACGCATAACGGATCCAAAGAACACAAAGTTGCGTGTTGATCGTACGGTAAACCCGGTCACGGAACGCACAGCTCCGTCTCACCAACAAACTCAATGCAAAGAATGCGGGCAGCATGCTCGCACACAGCACGCCACACTCGAAGAGCTTACGTTCATTTTCTTCATCCTTGAGCCTTACACAATATCCGAGCAGGTTTCCACGGAAATCAGCGGGGACGGCGATACAAACGCCCATTTAATACCGTGGACTACAAATCAGTCCCGGGGGAACGCGAGAGTGACCGTCATTGCCCAAACCTTGGCGGTCAGCATCCTCCTCCCGTCGCGTCTTCTGAAGCGTTTTCTGTCCGCAGTGCTTGAGGAAAACACAAGTGAGATGACAGATACGAGAGTAGAGGGATAGTCCTCTCATCGCCAGCTGTCTCTTAATGCGCAGCGGCGAGCAGAAGCGCGAGAGGAGGAGGAGGAGGGCTCTGAATTCATTATCAATAAATGCTCCTCGTTCGCAGCGCGCTGGAAGTTTAAGTGAATTGAATTAAACGTAATTGATTGGGCTGCATTGGCGCTCGCGCTCGGGGAAACGCCGAGACCTCGCCTGTTTTCTCCGCAAAGATTATCCAGAAAGAAGCGGGTTGTTGTTCAAACGCGAAGTGCCCGCAAATACTCAATGATGAACGTTTCCTGTTACGCACATGCGTTCAGTCTCGTAAATACATTTGCGTGACGGATCTTAAAGCACTTGGCAAAAATCACGCAGAGCAGCGAGATGCATGGAGAGCTTAACTTGGGTCACGCGGTCTGTGTGGCTGGCTGCCTCCAGAATGTATCATCTTTGACAGAAGAGAAAGCTTAAAAATGACCCAATGCATGCCGGTAAATGCTCCAATGCATGCAAAGTAAAGCCTCTTCAAATTAATCTGCAGGCTTGTACGAAAAATCTGAAAAAAACACCACAATCAAAAGGCTTAATACATCAAAAATGAGCAAGCGCGTTTCTTAAACGTTTTATTTGGAATTCGAGCAGGAAATGTAAAAAATATCTGCGGGCTTGGATTAAAAAAACCTTTAAAACACAATGAGCCTCACCACCTAGAAAAGGAGCAAAAAAATGTTACCTCAGACAATCAAGCATAGAATTAGTAAACATAACATGAGTTAAAACAAGCCTCTTACTGTTCTGAAGGATTGCTTTGTGGTTTCCACACTGGGTCCTGTTGGCACGACGCTCTAATATAAAGGGCCGGACCCTCTGCGTGAGGCACGCGTGAACACTGCAAGAGGAGAGATGCTGAAACTGGCAACCAGCAGTGGCTTAACCTTTCTTTCCTCTCCTCTTCCGGTAAAGCTGTAATCCCTCCAAGACGGAAGCAACTGCCCTCTTCTGATTCCAGATCAGTTTTGCAGTTCCTCCCTCGGTGGTGCAGGCCAGGCTTTGGGTAGTTTGCGCTGATCGAAGAACAGTGCGAAAGATCATAATCTCTCATGCATGCCAGTCGTACGGTGAGCGGCATGAAGCTAATGTAGTAGGGCTTTGTTTAAACAGTCCCAGCATGCCATTGGCAATTAGGGAAAGTGAAAAGTGTTGATGCACACACACACACACACATATACACATTTTATGGATCCAAGTCAATGATTTAAAATCTGCTGAAAACAGTGCTTTAAGATTTTGTAGTAACAGCACCTGTGCTCTGTTTAGTCAACTGTACAGGCAGGCCAGGCACACACACACACAGCCTATATATGTGGTTTTCTACTTCCTCGCCAACCCCATTTCTAAACATAACCAACACTTGTAATTTAGTATGTTTTTAAGTCTTTTATGAGACACTTTTTGTGCCCTCATAAACCAGGTTTGCATTGTTAATACACACAACATTATACACATTTGTGCCCTTGTAAACAACATTATACAAGTACACACACACACACACACACACATTCTGTCCATATAATCTGCATCTGCAATAATGTGGATGTATTATTATGCATCATTACAGAAGCAGCCATGCAAAGAAAACAACTCTTTAGGGACAATGCAGGAATGCTTATGGTACTGTGACTTACGGTTATCTAACTTGAAAATGTGTGTGTCTATATATATATATATATATATATATAATTGAACAGGAATGAACAGATAGAATGAACAGGTTTACTGCATATCTGTATAAAAGTGTGTGTTAGCAGGTTTGTGCATTCATCCTTGTGTACCGACACTGACACCCAAGACACCCACCAACCAATAAGACACATAAATCAAAGCCCAGCTTCCTTTCTCTTTTCCACGCCTGTCCTTTGTCTGCTCAAACCCCCCTCTCATACAACCGCTACACCACCAGCATGTCCTCGCCTCCAGATAACCCCTCCACAGATCGATACGCTCAATCCCCCGGACAAACACATGCATAGTTTCCATACTTGGCCAGACAGGGGCTTTGTCTCCCTTTCTGAATGCATAGAGCATAGACTGGGTTACCTCAGTCTCAGACTCCAGGTGAACATATATGATCAAAGGCTTTGTGCTGAGAAGACCTTCAATGATGGATTGTCTATTGACACGTAGCAATTTGGGGAGAGTTTAAGAAGAGTATAGATTTTGGCATGACATTCATTTGCTGGCTGAGTTGAGGAAGCTGATTTGTGTGGACTGAAGTATTGGAATGACATCATTTCTGGTCAGGTGGTGACGTATTGGAATGATGTCATTTCTGGTCAGTTGGTGAAGTATTTAGTCTGTTTTGTTAGAGTTTATTGTTTTCTGGTTTTGTTGAAGAATTGAGACACTTGATCTCTTACATAAAACATCGGCGTAATTTAGTTTATTGTGGATGTCAAAAACTTAAGAACAAATGATTTCTTCTTTGAAAATTGTCATGTTAGGTTTGGCCTTTTGAAGATAAAACAATTTGGGTTTTAGGAGGAACTATTGTTAAAAAGTATTCGGATTTAAAGCTGCAATACAGAACTTGTTTGGTTAAAAATGAACAAAATCAGTTACTGAGCAAGAACACAACAAATCAGTGTTCAGAACGGTCTTTTTACCTCACCCTGATTTATAATTTGTGTGCTTGTGTCCCATTTCCCAAAATATGTCAGGTTGGCTTCATTTGACTTACACAAACATAACGAGAACTCTGTAAAGTAACCTGCAGTTTTATGTTTCAAACAGAGATGGCGACACAGAGGCAAAAGTTACGATTTGCAGCTTCACTAGTGCTTCCTGTTAAGTGTGCTAATATTCAGCACCATGGAGAGCACCCTGATGCCAGACTGGAACTCTATATTCTAGCTGGGCAAACAAAGGCAATTGTCACACCCTTGAATTAACACAGATTTCAGACTTGAGATGCTACAGAACCAGCCCTCCTCAGAATCGCTATTCAGCCTGTTGTTGATTCTTTCAATACATGCTCGTCCATTCTGTTTTAAAATGGAGAAACAATTGGTTCCAGCCGCACTAAATATGGATTAAAAATCTCAAACGTACCAAAACATTGAGCACACTGCCAACGTGTGAGAGCCGGATAGCCCGTCCGTACAAAGAAGTCGCTTCGCACGCCAGAATTCCCCGGCAGTCCTGCAAAGCGTGCCTGCTAATCCTGTCAATGACTCTGCAATTGTGAATGTTTTTGTTGAGCAACACATGTGTCTCGCATGCCAATAAGTGATGAATGATACATCCTAACCGTGCCAATGGAAAGTGCCGACTTAATCTAGCTATTAGCTCTGATGGGACAAAGAGCGTGTGAGAGTCCTCTGCTGGGATTAAGAGACATCAAACGAGGGGCTGTAGCATCAGCTTCCAAAGCAATCGAGCCTGATCGTGTTATAATGACAGAATTGAGATGTTCCAACAGGTTTGCCGGACAGATGTTGTTTACATGGTTTATGCTTATTTTCCCTCGCAATACAAGCTGTCTGATTAGTATTTAGACACGCTGATAGAAAAGACCTGATGTGTTGTCATGACAATAATTCTGGTGGCGAGGTGTATATATAGCGGAGTATCTGGAAAGATTTCAGCACCAAATACTTAAGGAAAGTGAGACAGAGAGAGTTTGTACTACCTTTAGGTATGTAATTGAGTCGAACCGTAGACTGGGGCTGGTGAAGTTTGTTTTGCCTGTGGCAGGTCATTATGAATGACAGCGTTAAAATAATCACAACACTTGTAAGCAACAGTGTAAACATTACACATTCTCACAGTTTAAAGGCCAGGTGGGTCATTTTTTCCATAACTATTTTTTGTTATGCCAGTTGAAAGTCTCTTCACATCCTGATAGGAATCACTAAGTGGTCTAAATATATTTACATAAATATATATCTTCTCTGGAAGGCGCAGGACCATAAAATGTTTGTCCAATCATTGCGTTCGGTCCGAATGCAATGACAGGATGTCCTACTTGCCTGTTAAATTATGTATGCATTCATGTGTCAGAGTAGGCGTGGCTCTTGAGAGTGCACTGAAGGGAGGGCGGGATCTTATGCTTTCAAAGCCAGCTTGCCAGCACTAGCCTCTCCGAAACTGCTTACCCTACCTTTAAAGCAAAAGGCAAACCTGGTAATCGTGACTGCATCAGTGCTGGAACAAATTCTGGTACCAGAATAAAAGCCCCTTTACAGTCTCGTAAAGTAAAATACAAAAGGGGACAATCTACGTCTATTGAATTAAACGGAGGAAAATTCTAAAAGCAAGTTTTCAACAAACACACTTTCCTGCTACATTCATATCAAACCAGCACACAGCATTAAAAGCATTAAAGCATCGTTCTGTCAGAGCATTGAAAGCGTGCTGAATTGCACGACTCGCTTTGGTTTTAAGCCTGCGGGATCCTTTTGAAATTTCTAATTAAACTAATTAAAGAAAGACAGCAGTTGTTTAGTCATCACAAAATGCGTCGCTAACGGTGCGCTTGCCGAGGAAATTGCAATAACTGCACGTTTAGTCAAACAAATGATCATTTTTAGGAACTGCGCTGTAGCACCATTACAGCCGTGTGTAAAATGTAAGCGACATCAAATCAGATTCTGAAAACAAGATTTCTTCTATGGAAAGTCTCCCAACGCAAGCTCGCAAAAAATGCGATTTTAGTGAGAACTCCTGCCTCGCTCTACATTTACACATCAACAGGAAAGAAAATATCATATGCAAATAGGTTATCTTGAGCTTTTTTCCTGGAGCTAAGATGCACACACTCCCAAGAGAGAACTGAAACAACACTGTATTCAGGTGAACATCAACAGCTTATGTTGAAGAAATGGAGATCAGAAGTAGAGGAGATTTATATTGCTTAGAAGATTCATAGCTCAGGAGACGTAATGGGGTTTTGAGTTTTGCTTCATTTAAGTATTAAGTAACTATTTTAAAACGCCTTAGGAGAAATACAAAGAGAAATAAACAAATAGAAATGTGTTGATGGTTCATATAATTTGGTATCGGAAGAATCGGATGAAAATGTTGTTCATATTAAATTCAGATTAAATGTGTTTCAGATTAAATCTTCCAGCACAGGTGAGACATGCTTGAGATCTCTTACTGGAGAGATATGAGGTTACATAATCATTCTTCCCATAAGAAAAAGTATGCTGGCTCTTTGCTCTCCGTCTCCATCTGTCTTGGAGAAACATCTGAGATGATAATGAGATCTTATCTGTCATTCTTTCTCCCCATGGTTAGCTCAGGGGTTAGACTGGAGTCAAATGTAATATTTATTTCTGTGAGTTCAGCTGTTCACGCCCGTAGTTTCTCTATTTCTGTCTCTCCCTTTCTCTTCTCTATCTTCTTCCACACACACATTATATTCAATTGGCAAGTGAGTAAAATCTGACTATAGGGCAGAATAAGTGGGTTGTTTTGGCTTACCATTGTGACATTTAAATTGGACGCCCTCAGCCCAGTCTATGGAAGTCATTAGTGACTCACTACCAGAGACTGAAAACACTGAAGTCGAGAAACAGTGAGTTTTGACAGTTCACCGATAGGTTTAGAGGCGAAGAACCTGTCCAGCGAACCTAATTTGCCTCAGGTTTGTGAGTCAGGCTATTTCTCTACATGTCATTTCTGCATTTGATTTTGACATTTAGCACTTAAAGGGTTAACAGAATGTAACGCTTGTTTTAAATTGTAAATGTTAAAGTGAAATAACAAAAAGAAGCAAAAAGCAGCAGAAGGCCCGAGCAATGTACTGTTTTTGACACTCGTTTTCAAAGCAAGTCAAATCTACATGGAGAGTTAATGAAGACTGGAGAGCCGGGAGAATCTCTCTGACACTGTAGCCATGGCTCAGCCAATCACACGTGCTTAGGGGTGGGGCTACCTGTCAGCCTAACCAATGGCAGGGGGGAGTGATCAGAAACACAGTTTGATTTTTATTTATTTTGAGTTCACTGGCTGAAAGCTTTCTTTCATTATAATCAGAAAATGACGTGTAGACACTGTCACTGTTAGATTAATCTCTCTGAACAAAAAACTGAAAAAATCTCGGCATAGTTTATTTTTCTTTTACTTTAGTCGGAAGATTTCGTAGATAAACAAGAGATCTCCGTCTTTCAATGACACACCTCAGCTTTAACATGAAACATTTCTTCGCAAATGCATGTCTCCTAAAGCTCCTCACATGTACTAGCTTTACTACAAAGACGGTTGACACTTTTTACACGTTATTGTTTTTACGCGTTATTTTTATACAAATAAAGTGGAAGCGGTAGCAAGTTCGTGACAGACAAGAGGTTCAAAAATAGAGCAATTGGAAAATGCTCGACATGACAGCAGGGAATCTTTTTGTCCTTTCCTGTGACAGATGACACACATGAACGTAAGCGGACCTCTTGATCTGATGACAATTAAGGTGATTGGAGCAGAACTGCTTTGTGAATCAGGGCAACCACTACGATTACGCACGTCAAATACAATGATGTTCCCGTGTGCTCACTGACACACGTTAATGAAGAAATTGCACTCATCTTCCCAAATGTCGCCCCATCCGTTGACTCTGAAACAGGATGGGTTCGACAGTAACACTGCTGTGGTGGGTGAACCAGTGTTGGGTACATTTACATTTATTTACATTTATGCATTTGGCAGACGCTTTTAAGCGACTTACAGTACATTCAAGTCGTACATTTTGTCAGTGTGTGTGCTCCCCTGGGAATCGAACCCACAACCTTTGTGCTGCTAACGCAATGCTCTACCAACTGAGCTCCAGGAACACAATTAGGGTAACCTCTTTTGATCGTCTAAACTGTTCCCATGGCAATGGGGCGCCTGTGGGTTGTAGCCTAATCTGTGTGAAATAGCGTGGGCCTTTACATGCCACATGTTCCCTTGGTGACACCTGTAACTGACAGGTGAAAAGACGCTGAAGACAAGCTGCATTTTAATCTGTGACCTTCCACACTTTTGTGGGAATTGTGTACTGCCAATATGCCACAATGGTATGACAAAACAGAGAATAAGAAAATCATGCATATCAAAACTTAAATAAAACCATAAAATAACCATGACCCTAACATTCTTCAGCACTGTATTACAGCAGTACATGCCCTGGGGAAAAA
>JAZGTI010011774.1:0-16320 GCA_036877585.1 Botia kubotai | reverse complement strand
CAGACCCTTCCTATCGAATCATGCAGCACAACTCCTCGTTCAAGCTCTGGTTCTCTCCAGACTGGACTACTGCAATGCTCTCCTCGCAGGGCTTCAAGCTTGTTCTATCAAGCTCCTGCAGTTGATTCAGAATGCAGCAGCTAGAGTGGTCTTTAACGAGCCTAAAAGAGCACACATCACACCACTGTTCGTCCAGTTGCACTGGCTGCCAATAGCTGCTCGCATCAGATTCAAGGCTCTGATGTTTGCTTTCAATGTGACTACTGGATCCGCACCTCCCTACCTGCTCTCACTTCTTCGCACTTATGTGCCCACCAGGAATTTGCGTTCAGCTAACGAACGTCGCCTTGTGGTTCCATCCCAACAAGGGAAGAAATCACTTTCCCAGACTCTCTCTTTTACTCTGCCCGGTGTGACAGAGTGACATTAGCTATTTTCAAGAAACAACTAAAAACTCATCTTTTTTGTCTTCACTTCCTTGACTAATTTACTAACACACTGCCACTTCTACTTCTTAAAAAAAAAAACTTCTTATACTGTGTTTGAAATACCTGAGACCTGTCTATAGCATTTATTCAATTGTAATTGAAGTTGCTTCCTTGTCCTCATTTGTAAGTCGCTTTGGATAAAAGCTTTAGCTAAATGAAAATGTAAATGAATTAGGATATATTAAACTAGTTAAACTATATTAAACTGTAGTAAACTTTAACTATATCTATGACACACATCTGGAAAATTCAGATTGAATAAGAAACACACATAATTCACAGTGTGGGACTGCTGATCTGTTTTAGTACTTTGCAGTCAATTATAAAGACACTTTCTGATATAGAAAGTAGGATTTTTTATTCTGACCTAAACAGATCCTGCAGTTTTAATACCATTGAATGCAGAAACTTGTGTTCACAGTAAAATCTAAATGTTTTGTAGATTCTTGAATTTATTTTACTACAGCCAGAGCGAGTGTGGTTAAAATAGAGTTGTTAACACATCTCAGGGCAGATCTGTAAGAAGTAACAAAATAAGTCAGACTTCTAGTCATACGGTTCCATCCTGCTAAGGTTTTGTTTTGTTTACATCAACTGTGATAGTAACCCTATCTCTATAACAACCACTTGAAGCGGAGGGTTTAATATACACTCTTGCAATAGGAGAACTATAATCTTGCAAAGGAAATGTGGCCTATATGAAAGGCTAACCCAAAACCAAACCGCTGTACTTTTTGCACTAAATGGCAAGATGGTTTTTAAGTGGCATACAACTTACAGAGTTTTTAAAACAGTACAGATCTTCACAGTACAATTCTGTAAAACACTGTACTGATTCATATTCATATAAGTAAGTATAGAAGTTTAAACTAGGATAAAAAGACCTCATTAAGTTATAGACCTCATTAGTATACATGTAGTTGGTTTTAAGTGTTGGAAAAATCTATAAGTATAGAAGTTTAAACTTAGATAAAAAGACCTCATTAAGTTATATACCTTATTAGTATACATGAAGTTGGTTTTAAGTGCTGGAAAAATCTAAGTCTAAGTTTGGTTAAAACATAATCAATTTCTGTCAGTATCATAAACATAAATAGACCAAGATTCATATTAGGTTCGATATTTATATATGATGTGGATGATGTTGATTTCCAGTCAGTTTTGTGGAAAGAGCAAAAAGAGAAGAGAGACAGCAAATGACAGGAAACACTAAGACGAATGTATTTCCTGAACTGTTTGAGAAATAATCAGACCATCGTCTGATCAGGGACATTCAGAGAGCAAGACAGAGAGCTGGTAAGAGATGAGATTTTTGCCTTCAGTATGTTTTGACAGTTATAGAAATTTAACGGTGAGTTCTTGATATATATATATATATATATATATATATATTTGATACGTATTTACATTTTTTAAGATAGAGAAGCATTTTTATTCACTTGTTAATTTTATTAGTCATTTGGAATTATTGCTCTAGTTTCTGTGTAATGTGAAACTATTTCTTTTTTAAATAAATTATAGCAATTATGTGTTTAGTAAAACATTCAGTTGAAATCTTATTGCAAGAAACAATTTCCTTATGTTAACTCAATTGTATTACTGCACAAACAGAATTCTGCCAAAATTAGACCTAATAGCTGCAATAATAAGAGTACCCTCATACTGCAGAATAATAGTAGAATAACGAAACAAATTGTTATTCTATTTTAAGTTCCACAACCAGACTTATGCTGCTGTATGATGCTATGCTTCACTTTCACTTCCCCACAGTTGTACTTTATTTTCTTGCTTTTTACACATGGCCCCTTTAACTTAACAGACTAGCCAACGTGCCTCTTTATAGCAGCCCTTTTAACTTAAGTTTAAGTTTTAAGTTTACCACCTGTCACAGCCAATTGTTTGTTTTACAAATTAAAAAAATTAACATATTTTTTCCAAGAAACCTGAAGCATTTGCAATTTCTCCGTACTCAGCAAACTGGGGATTTCAAAACAATGCTTTCATCAAATTAATGCAGTTTTGATTCCTTTTGGACACAGCCGTCAGTTCCCCTTTACAGTGTTTGTATTAAGGTTCCTGTGGTCTTAACTTCTCCTTTAAATGTTTTTTGACTCGCTGTCCCTTTGTTTTCTCTCTTTTCATTGTATATAAGGAAAAAGGAAAGACATATAAGCCTATAAGAAAGATATCGCGCGAGACGAGTGCATCTTGTGTCCGCTAGCATACTGCATGACTTACTGCACTGAAGTTCACCATGAAAAATACAATGACAACCATTGACCCCTACTGGGTGAGTGTTGGTAGCCATCAAAGACATTTGTGAGCTTAGAATGTATGATAAACACTAAACACATTTTTCTCTCTTTATTACAGAACACTTATTACAGTGATGATTATGATCAAAACAGCACTTTCATAGATGATGGCAGTGCTGCCCCCTGCAGCCTGACAGACACGTGGCTCTTTGGCAGTCGCTTTGCCCCTGTTTCTTACATCCTTGTCTTTATGCTGGCGCTAGTGGGCAACGTTCTGGTGCTGTGTGTGATCCGCCGCTATCGGCAATCTCGACAAAGCCCCTGCTCATTCTCACTGACAGACACCTTCCTGCTCCATTTGGCCATCTCTGATATCTTATTGGCTATAACGCTGCCATTTTTTGCAGTGGAGTGGATCAGCGACTGGATCTTTGGCTTGTTTATGTGTAAGCTCGCCGGAGCACTGTTCTCTCTCAATGTCTACTGTGGCGTGCTGTTTCTGGCATGCATCAGCTTTGACCGCTATCTGGCTATCGTACACGCCATCAATATCAGCTGGAGACGCAAGACCTGTCACGCTCAGATGGCCTGTGCCGTGATCTGGGTCACGTGTCTGGGATTGGCAGCTGTAGATGTGATTTGTCGTGATGTGGTGCAGCTATATGGCACTGACAAGCGGGTGTGCCAAATGGTGTATTCGCAAGAGAACTTTGAGCAGTGGCAGATTGCCATGCAGCTGATTAGCCTGTTTGTTGGATTTATGCTTCCCCTACTGGTCATGCTGTACTGCTATATTCGCATTTTTAAAGCACTGTGTCATGCCACCACACGTAGGCAGAAACGTCGCTCTCTGAGGCTCGTTATCTCTTTGGTGGTCGTGTTTGTGGTCAGCTGGGCACCATATAATGCCCTGCGGACGACTGACAGCTTGCGGACTCTGGGGGTCATTGTCAACAGCTGCACGTTGAACAAGGTGCTGGATATTGGCATTATGGTGACAGAAAGTCTGGGGCTAGCACACTGTGCTCTAAATCCACTGCTGTATGGTCTTGTGGGGGTAAGGTTCCGTCGTGAGCTTGCCCAGATGTGCAAAGCAGTATTAGGATCCAAGGTGTGCCCTGGATCAGCAGGAAGGTCACATGGTTGGGGATCAAACCGCAGGCCTACTGGATCCTTCAGCTCAGTGGACAGTGAGAATACCTCATACTTCTCTGCCATGGCCTAAAGGACTGCGGAAGATTGAGGAGAAGTGAAAGGAGAATTAAAAATAAAAGGGAAAAAAAGATTGATATGAAAATAATTCAGTGCAAGAAATGACAATTGTTTTTCCCAGAAACTGTAAAGAAACCATATTTTCATTTGTATAGACCGATGAGTGACATTTAATGTTTTCATGCTCTGTCTTTTATAAGCATGCAATTTTCTATAACTTTTCTAAAGCACATTTACCATTTTGGGAAGCTTGTATGCTATAAAATCATTTTCTGCTGTTGTTTGCCTTGTTAAGGATGTACCTGCTCATTTGTATACCAATGTATTTCTCGTTTTGGGGTTGGACATATGTGGAAAAAATATATAAAAATATATTAAAGATATTCAGAATTGGAGTGTCATTTTAAGCCTCAAGCCTCAAGCTAAAATTTTTTTTGTCTAATTTGGTGTATTAACAATACTGCCTTGTGGCAGTTATAACCATGACAATGAGCTGGCCCCTGGGCTGTCTGAGGTTATTGTCACAAACAGGAACTGAAACCTGTTTACATTATTGGTTTTACTCAGAACTTTTACTTATCTTTTTCTTTATTGAAAAACTGATTTTGAGTAAATTCACTCGCAAATAGTAGTCATGAGTCTGAATGGATATTTGTTTAATGTTCTTTTTCTGATGAAGCATAGATTAATTTCTAATAAATAAAAAAGTAGATGTGACTCATTTCCTTGACATCTTGAAGACATTCTTTGAACCACAGGAAGAACACAGAATACGTGCGGTTGTGTGAGTGTGTTGGGGGGGGTGTTAAAATTATTTTATTTAAGTAGGTCATATTGGAGTCACAAGAAAAGTAAATCATTACCTACAAGGCTAGCAAACAAAGTGACTTTGAAGTGCCTGCAGTACTTGAACAACATTTCTGATGGCCCATGGGATTTTAGTGCTAGGTTTAGTGCTAATATTATAAGTGTTATGCATAGGAAGCATAACGCTTATAATATTATACACAATTTTTATCAACATTGGTGTAACATAACATGTTTTTACCTCCCTGTGAGATTTTGACTCCTTGCTTCTGATTGGTTCATACACTGGGGAGGCTACTGTCAGATTCCTGGTTCCTATCAGTAAAACCTGCCCCCACATCTTATCCTAAACGTAGTAGGGAGAAACTAGTCATAACTAGTCATACTCTCACGAAGAATCAGATTTCAATACAACACCTGATTGTTGTCAGTGGCTCAAATAAATACAGTATAATAATTACAAGACATTAATTATAAGACTTAGTTTTCTTTTAATAATTTTTCTATATCATGTACAGATGTGGCTGTTTGAAAAGTTGCAAGTCTGATGGGAGGTTATGAAAGAAAAATTGCAGAGAAAAATTGTATTAAAACACAAGGCTAAAATGTTTTTTAATAATGTGTGCCATTTTAAATTGTAAGTTCATTCAAATTGCTTAGGTATGCAACTAGACATCTAGATCAGTAAATTAATCTTTAAACAAACATATACACACACCTGTGAGAAAAAGACAAAAGTGTACATTTGCACATTTATGCATCGGTTAGATTGGATTGGATCAGCTCAGTTAAAAGTAGCTATATAAAAATGCCATATTTATTCAGCTTAGTTAGTCCTATTTACCCAATAGACGCCATTCCACCTATGGTCCTAAAGGGATAGTTTATTGAAAAAATGTGGGTGAGTAAAAAACAGTAGACAGTTGCGTTTTAAAATATCAAACACGAGAGGGCACTGTTGACACACTACAGCAAAAATCACTACAGTTGTAGTGTGGAGTACAGCGTTTGAAACCAGTAGTATCAAGAGTCAGTCTACGGGCTTTGTGGGTAGGAGGGAGCTAGAGAGCTAGTAAGATCAAGTGATAACCTTTAAACACCAGGTAAAGACGAAGAAAACCAATATATTGTTAGACTTATCGCGATTACACTACTTCTCTTTCGCCTTTCGCTTGATAATAGACGTCGGATTTGCTTGGAGCAATCAAATGACGCTCAACAGATAAAGCGACAATAAAGCCGACAGTTTCAGAAAGGAAGAGATACTGACGGAAAATGAGAGATAGCGAGATACTGTAGACATCTTAAGTGAGAAACAGGAACAGGATCACATTTGTAAGTTTAAATTTGGCTTTCTTAGAAGTCGTAAACGACACATTTAAACTTTTGTGATTCTGTTTCCCGCTTTTTTGTAGTCTTCTGCTGTTCTGCGCTCGGGTTCAAGCCATATTGCTTTGTTTCCGTGCCTGTTGTTTATATTTACGTACCATATAGATATAAAAGTAGTAAGTAAACATTAACCAAACAAACTGCGCAGTTATCTTTATTGTCGTAACTCATAGTTATCAGACAAATGTCATGTATGACAATAGAGTATTTATAAACGACATATCGCAGTGTATTTGTTTAATAACGTCAACATAAGATAAAAGTTGTTAAGTTGATTGTCACAAAGGACAAGACCGTTTCCGTTTGTTTTTTATACGCGCATTTATCTCGTTCTAACTAGCTGTAAACAGTAGTTAGGAAACTTGCTTTCTATTTTACTGTTGTTACCGCATCATGTGAAAACCCAGCATGTGAAAACCCAGCATGTGACCCTTTTGGTCATAAGAAATCCATCACAGCTAAGATCATAAGTAGCCGAAGTCTACATTGTTAATGTACATTGATTCTTTTCTGTCTTATTACAGCATACAGGGGGTTCGGTTAAAGGCTGTTTGTACTGTAGTTAAACATGGAGTTAGATCTGCACGGACTGTTTGAGTTGAACAATTCCTTTGATTATGATGATTACGAGTATATGGAAGAGTCCCGTCGAAGCTGTGGTTTCTTGGCAGTTTTCGTTCCATTTTTGTGTTCTATGGGGCTGTTATGGGGATTGTTGGGAAACGGACTGGTGCTGGCAGTATTGTGGTGTAAGAGACAAAACTTGAGTGTGATGGACATCTTCATCCTCCATCTGGGTGCTGCTGACGTTTTGCTGGTACTGACGCTGCCCTTCTGGACTGTAGATGCAGTGAAGGGATGGATCTTCGGCACAGGGTTCTGTAAACTTGTTGGAGCCTTGTTCAAGGTGAGACATTGAGATCCGTGTGGGAATTAGCTTTATATGTGTTACGCTAGTCAATGTATTGGCCTGATCTAAACTTTAATCATAGATTAAAGATGTATTTTATTTGTATCGTGTAATTGTTTATTTTGTCATTCTATACCTATATGGCTGTTATAAAGTCATAACTGTAGGTCACAAAATATTAATTTTGTAATCATTGTTCCCTAATGTCTTTTTCATTCATCAGATAAATTTGTACTGTGGCATCTTCTTGCTGGCCCTCATTAGTCTTGAAAGTTACCTGTCCATCGTTCGTGGAGTGCAGATGTTTTCTCGTAAAAAACCTTTGGTGATTCACCTTAGTTGCGTGATCATCTGCTTTGTCAGTCTGCTCCTTTCCACTCCTGACTGGATGTATCTGAAAGACATTGCTGATCCAGCTAATGCGCATAAAAGGCTATGCTATCACGTTTACCCCAATAATGACTTGCGCGTTAACACCCGGATCTTGCATCTTGTTGCGGGTGTCATTTTGCCTGTACTGGTGCTTCTGTGCTGTTGTTCCTGTATATTGCTGCACATATGGCACAGATCTAATGGACCGCAGAAGAAGAAAGACATAAGAATGCAAGTCTTTGCAGCTCTGGTGCTGGCCTTCTTCGTCAGCTGGACACCCTACAACATTACCTTCATTGTGGACACTGTCACCGTAACACAATCAAGATGGTGTCAAGAAAAGTTATGGACGGCTAGTAATGCAACAGCTGTTGTGGGGCTGTTCTCCTCGGTGGTCAAACCTGTGATTTACCTCTGTCTCTCCAAAGAGTTCAGACAACGCGCAGTGACTTTGCTAAAGTTCAGGGGTTGTGAAAGTGAAAGCGATGATGTTTCTCTTTGGGACTGTGGTGAAGTGAGAACTAGCGCTTGTGTCCAACAGGAGGAACAAAGTTCACTTCGTCCTATGAATGACATTAAACAAACAACAATAACCCAGGATCAGGACATAGAAAAAGCATAGATCATGTAGCATTGAATGTTGAACACTGTATCTCCTGGTTTAATTTATTTTGTGGATAATTTATTCAACTTAAAAGCTTTTGATCAGTTTGTATTAGTAGATACATAAAAGCTATTGGGTGGATGACGGAGAGTCCCCCTGTTGGGTTTTATACAAGTATTCAGGAAAGGTCGTTGTTTTAAGGCACAGGAAAAGAAATGGGCAGAAATATGTGTTCCTGTGGCCCACTTGATATACATAGTGGCATTAGCAACACCATTGTCCATAGATTCAAATCAAAGGGAATGCATTAACTGTCCTGGTTGCACTGTAAGTCACTTTGGATAAAAGCATTTTCCAATTGCATAAATGTTCATGTTTAGGTGAATTATACATTTATTCACACAGGATGTGTGTATGGGTGATAAACAATGCTTTGTTATAATCAACAGAAATGGTCCAATCATTTGCACTTTAATATCATCTAATTTCATCAGGGTCATTACTGTATACTGGTGCTTTATGTAATTTTTAMTGTAATTAAAATGTTAAATGTAATTTTTTTTTTTTGCTATTTTTAAAGGGCTCTGTAATCAAGATTGTTCTGAAAAGTTGGGATATTAGGTGTGTAATATGTAGGTGATGTAACATTAGCTACAGAAGATTACCACGTGTGCATTCAGTCAGTTTATTGCTAAAATATACAATCACCAGAGGTCACTGCCTGGTCATAAAGTTGCGTCTGGCTAAAATTTCACATAGTGACTGGAACCTCCGGTTGTGGGGTTGATATGTCCCCCCTGATTATAATGGTCGCTACATTCCTGTTTGAAATACTGTTATTAGCGATAGACTGATATATTGGTCAGTATTTGGCCATCTTGAGATAATCTGCATTAGCTTATAACCGTGTCCATTTGATTGATTAGCAGGCGTTTTAGTTTGTATGTTTTAAAATATTTTTTGGATGAACAATGTGCATTGTATTATGTATTATATCAACAAATACTGACATTGACCATTGATCACCCTCTCCAGATGTGTGTGAGAGCATCTAGATGTGTTAACATTATTATCAGCTGTTTACAAAATCTTATTAGTTGACCACTGAGGAACGTCTATAATATAGAGTTTAACTCCTATATGTAGTGGAAGCTAAGTCTGTGGTGGAAAATCGTTTTTTACTGATTATGTTAATAATAATTATGAGTGTAATTAAATTCAATAATTGCATAACAGCACAGACATGTCACTTCAAGAGATTCAAGTATCAGACAAGTGTGAAATGATTGTGGGTATAAACTGCTGTGGGTAATGACCATAGTTGGAGGAAGCTGTTGAATACATTTTAACATGACAGGCAGTTTCTTGGCAATGAAATGTGATTTGTTAAGGTCAAATGTCTGTAAAAGCTTAGTTATTTCAATAAAAAGATGTTAGCAGTGTGCTATGCTGTTTTTATAAAAATGTTAAGTAAATGTGATGAGAAAAAAATGTATTTACTATTTGCTGTTTTATTTGTCTTTATATGTACATTGTTAAAGAGATAGTTCACCCAAATATGACAATTCTTCCATCATTTACTCACACTCATGTGATAACAAACCTGTATGACTTGTTTTGTGTTCCACAGAAAGCGATGTTCATTTTGAGCTGTTCCTTTAAATGAAATGTAATGGGGTCATGAAGAGTCCTTTCCCACATTACACAACATTTCCTTCCCAAGTTTTTTCTTCCAAGAGGAAGTACTTTATATTCATCATAGTTCTGTACAGGATAAAACATGGGGAAAACCCTTGTTGGGATTTTCAGGCATATGTTGTTGCTGTACTCATGAGTGAAACCCCTGTATAAAACGATGACATCACATGAGTGCAGAGAGAAAGAGATGTTCATTGTATGTACATTAGCCTTTGTGCTGCACTGCCCCTGGAGTGTCCTAAATACTTGAAAGTTTCATCATACAGTACTAACAACAGAAGGCTCATTGTCTGTGGGGGGACCAGAGAAAAACATGTGTAAAACGCATGTTTGTCTCTGAACAATCATTTTTGTAATACACGTTTCAGTCCAATGGCTTAAAATACCATGTTATCATAAATGTATATTTTAACTGAAAGAGTGAGTTAAAGCTCTAGGAAACAGGCTTTCTGTACTAAGATGTTGACCCAGTGTTATTGTTAGACACATCATTACAAAAATAGCCACGCGTCTCAGCACCCAGCCCCAGTTCCTTTTCGAAAACAACACTTGTGAAGAGGAAAGAGCAACAGCTGTCATGAGATCTGATATCATCGATATTCCATCGCATATGTTTCCCCATGAGTCATCATTATACGAACAAACATGAACAAAACATGACCAGGTGATTTTGTTTGACGGATTAACAGTGTACATTAGTCATACTACTCTCTGTGTAAAAACAGGAAGTGCAATGCATACATTTGCTAGTTTTTTTAATTGTGAGAACATTTGCCTTCCTTTGTGTGTGAACTTTTTACAGTCAAATTTAAATGTATGCGACTCCTGCTCTGCTTTACACGCATCTAGTGTGGACTGACAGGTTGTGCTCTTTGCTTAGGATTTGCATCCAGTTTTTGAAAGTTGGTTTCTGTCTTATGGGCCTGCCCTGTAACTACATAACAAAAAGAAATAGCGTGTACTCTAGTAGATGTGATGGGGGAAGCTTAAGTGTGAAAGAATAGATTGAATGTCACATGTTTGACCTACACAAACTTGTTTTGAAACGTAAGACTGGTTTGTCAGCTTTTGGTTACTGAGTTAAGTTGGATAATTACAGATCCTGGTTGAGTTACAAAAGTGTTTTGTACAAATGTAACACAATAACTTCGACATTTAACACAAATGATCCAACATTTATAAAAGACTAACTTTGATAATGACACTGGGTGACGCTAATGTTCTGGCTATGGTTTCACATTCATTTTGAAACATGACTTCCAGATGCCCCCTAGAGGATTCAATGAAAAAATAAAGATTGAAATATATTTTGCGAATGTTTACATTGTGTTGTGGCACATCCTAATGAGACTTTAACACTGGTTCGTACCTCTCCTAAGAAAACAAAGAAATAATGCTGGGGGGAAAAATATTTTTTAAATAAATTATTTTAGTCGAAAGACAATGTGTTGTAGTGACACCTTGTGGATGCTTGAAGTACAGCATATTATTTTCCTGGCCTGGACTGGGGCGTAATCCAATACGTTCATAAAATGGTTTACGACTATCCTTAAAATCTTTAATATCTAATGTATAGGAGAAGGCATCTCACTGAAATCATTAAAAGTCATTAATAAATCATATAAGTAAATAAAGTAAAAAAGTAAATCATTAACACAGTAATGTCTCTTTATTGGATTTATTTCAGTTTTGCAGTATAAAGAGAAAAACTTCAACGTATGAAAGTCATGCTAACGGGTTTGAAATTAGATAGGAAGCTTAAAGTCATCAAAATAACAACAAAACCATAAAGTACCAAAATTAAAAACTTGTTTAAAAACACAAAATTTGCTTTTTATTAGGCTATTTTAAAACACAAATATAATGTAAAGAAACAACCAGTTGAATATAACGTTTCTTAGAAACTAGGACAACACAAGTAAGAACAACCACTTTAAGAACTAAACTATAAAACGTACAAAAATATGTACAGCACCTTAAAATTGCAACCTTAATTTGCCTTTAAACAACCTTTTTAAAACCGTGAGTTGTTTTTAGCTGACTTTACTAGCTTAAGAAATGCATGAAAAACTTGCAGTAGCTGCCACGTGAAGAAAAAAAATAAAAGTATAAACCAACCTCTCCGCATTCTTAAGAATGCGATCCATAAACTTTACAGCAAAGACATGAGTAAAGTTTTTTAAACATTACCCCTCTAAAATAATACTGGTACTGTGTTAAACTTTGCAGGATAAGAAGATATATACATACTTCAGTGATGGTAATGGGAACGCATCAGAAAGCAGAGGTATGTGAGGTGTCCACTGACTCTGACCATGCGGAGCTCTTCCGTGACACCAACCCTGCTGGGGCCTTAATTCTGAATCCTAGTGGCTTCAAGACATCCAGCAGATGCTGCCGAAACTTCACCCCCACGAAAGCGTAAAGCACCGGGTTAATGCAGCAGTGTAAGTAGCCTAATGTGGAAGTGGCAGTTATGGCTACATCCAATGCTGTGGCGCTGGAACAGGTTGTTTGGTTACTGGAATTGAAACTTCTGGTTTGGATGGTGTCAATGATGAGGGTGATGTTATAAGGCGTCCAGCTGATAAAGAAGGCCAGTACAAGAGCTACGATGACACGCATGGCACGTTTCTTCTGCGTGCCCTGGGAGCCGCGCTGCAGCCGGCGCAGGATGCATGAGTAACAGTACAGTAGCATTAGTGCGGGCAGAATGAAGCCCACCACGTGATAGAGCAGGCGAGATCCCAGACGCCAGGATTCATTAGGGTACCAGTGAACGCATTCGACTTTCTCCTGACGTCTGGAGTCCTGGGTGGCCACAAGGTACATCCAGTCGGGAATGGAGAGCAGTAGGCAGAACAGCCAAACGGCCAGACAGCAACATTGAATCACCATGGGCTTTTTACGAGAATACATCTGCACAGCGTGGACGATGGACAGGTAGCGGTCAAGACTGATGCAAGCCAGCATGAAAACACCACAGTAGAAGTTGATCTGATGGAGAAAGGTGTGACAATAGATATTGTGAACTTTTAGCTGATTTTAAATATGTACTATGGAGTGTTTATTCTTAATGAAACAGACAGGGTTGTTAGGTGGCTTATTTTTCACTATATATATATATAGAGAGAGAGAGAGAGAGAGAGAGAGAGAGAGAGAGATTTAAAAAGACTGTTCTTACCTGAAACAGCGCTCCTGTCAGTTTGCAGAGTACTGTGCCAAAGCCCCACCCGTTAACCGCCTGTGCAGCCCACAAAGGCAGCGTCAGCAACAGCAGACCGTCTGCTATACTCAGATGGAGGATAAAGATGTCTGTGACATTCCAGCTCAGCCTTTTTTTCAACAGCACTACTAGTACCAGCCCATTTCCCACCAGGCCCACTATCAGCGCCAGAGAGTAAAGGACAGGAATAAAAATGGAATCAAAGTGCATGCTGGCATCTGGACTACACACAACTCCAACGCAGCAGGTCTCATTTTCCTCGCTGTAGTAATAATCACCAGAAAACAGCAGTTCTTCTCCAGACACGGTGATTTTTTCTCCAATATCCATCTTCTGCAAAAACAACAACAAACAAAATAATGATCTATTTCATCCATTGTTATTTTAAAAGTTATCCATTGTTGCAAGCAAGATGTGAACTTTTGCTGAAGTAACATTTTATTACCAGAAGGGGGCAATAAAACATCTAGACATAACAGCAAGCAAACATTTCTCAAGATTAAAGTTCTCTCTCTCTCTCTCTCTCTCTCTCTCTAATATATAGTATATTCATCATTAGTATATTTCACTAATAATATTGTGGTTCAGTGTTGTATAAATATCGAGTAAATTTTACTAATAAAATCAAGAGAGAAAGTTGGTTTGGTTTTGAGACACAAGGCCTCTTATTGTAGTTGAAGTTGCTTCCTTGTCCTCATTTGTAAGTCGCTTTGGATAAAAGCGTCAGCTAAATGACTAAATGTAAATGTAATGAAGTCATAATGAGATTATAGGCAAGGGGACTGAAAGTCTTTTGAGGTTATTACATTTAAATAGAGGTCATATCGGTCAGTCCTCAACCACAAAAACGTATGTTAGGCAAAGAATTAATACAGCAAATGGAATAAGGGATTTAAACACTTCTAAATACATTCTGTCTTTCATTGGTCAAACAACAGTAATATATATATTGGAGACTTGCTAAAAATCGTCTCTGCATATTAGGCTCGTAGAGAAAATGATTTAATCTTTCAAACCTTACACAAACCAACCTAATAATGCTTAAAGACTTTCAAGAGGAAAGACATATTAAATGTTTGTTTTACAGTGTAAGCATGGAGATGTCCAGCAATATCTCCTGCAGCACATACTCAAAATGACTGTCTGCAGGAGGGGTGAGCAGGAGAACTTCAGCATTACCTTGGACGGCCGGCTAGTCATAGTAGGCTTGAAAAATCTGTGCTATTCCTCTTGGACTCACATGTTAGTTGTCAAAGGGCGCCGGGAGGGAGTCTCGCCCGGGGCGCAATTCAATGTAGAACCCCCACTGCATATATGCTATAACCTCACTCAAAATGGCCTTTCAGAAGTTTATCTTGGAACTTGATACATGCTAGTTTTCCAAAGATTACAGACACCTAGAGAACAAGATCTTCTCCTGGATTCTTAGAAATGAATGTTATCAGGTTTTATTCTGGACTGTAGTGTGTAGAGAGTGCATAGAGGTTTTGCAAGATAAGTTATCATTAACAAGTTTAGTCTAGAACATGACTTTTACCAAAAGAAAAATAAGAATATGTTCTTTATTGTAGAATAACTGCAGGATTGTCACTGTACTTTGATTACAGCACAAATTATAGAGTCATGGAACACAATGATCACCTTAAAGTTTGCTTTTCTCCATGATATGCTTTCGTTTTTGTTAATCTTTTAATTTCCTTTCTAATTTTTTTTTATTTAAATGTAATGTACACCACCTTTATATTCAGTAATGGTTACAGTACCACAACACACATGGAATAGATGTATATTTTAAAAGCAGTATTTTTTTAAAGTTTAAAATAAAAAAGTCAAGAACATTTTAATACAGTTATTTATATTTATAAATATATTTTTAACATTTGTACATTTTTTAAATTCTTTTTAGTTCTTTTTATATTTTTATTAAATTCTTATTTATTTCTTGCATTCATTTATTTTCTTGCCACCAAGTCCACCATTTAAAAACGTGCATTCTAATAACATTGTGTTCATCATGTATCACAGAATAACTTATTTAGGTTATTTTACATTATTTATTTAGTAAACTATATTATGTGTAATATTCTTACCATGTTTTTATGCAGATATTGTTTGGTATTATGTTTTTATAGTGTACTAGCATTAGGACGCATGAATCGCAATCAGATGCTTTCACATTCAAATAAATGACTCATTTTAACAGAAATATAGCAAAACCACACTGACTACAGGGTACATTCTTCTTTGATGGCCTGTTACTCATAATACGATTAAGATTCTCATCATTGATCTAAACATTGTTGCTGATCTAACGTGTTTCTGACATTCTTGGTAAAAGCACCATTTCCTTGAAAACAAGTGTGTAGTTATTGTCAGTATACTGTAGTACCTCTTATGTCATATAGAGAAAACCATGTTATTTACTAAAAAAATGTTATGAAATGCTAATGCTAGAAATTGAAGTGAAATTAAAAGTGATAATTGCTCACTGTCTGGTATTTCTCTTTTTTTTACAACTGTCCTAAAGCACAAATAAAAGTGCCTTTTTCAGTCAGTTTGTCACTGTATTGTTCAGTATTATACAGCTCATCTAACATTTATATGTCCTAATACAACGCCAGAATTCAAGCTTATAGTTGCACATCAACACAAGGTCAACCTAAAGAAATCAAGAGGTTTAATCCAAAGCCATTCAAAGCAATATGCTGATCTGCAGATGTAAAATTAATACCCCAGTAAAAATAATAATGAAAACATTAGTTGAGCATTGATATAATGTGAGTATTAATATGGTACAAAATAAACAGTATCCAAAAAAAGAGATAAATGTAAAAGAATATAAAACTTACCGATGTGAAGTGTGGGATCTCAGAGTAGTCGTCAAATGGCAAAATGATTTACACATTCAGCTCAAATAATAACTATATTTCACAGCTTTAGAGAGAGAGAGGGAGAGACAGAGAGAGAGAGACAGAGAGAGGGAGGGAGGGAGAGAGAGAGAGAGAGGGAGAGATAGAGAGAGAGAGAGGGGAGAGAGAGAGGGGGGGGGAGGGAGGAGGAGACAATCTCAGGGAGCACCAGGGTTTAAAAGAGGAAACACTTTAAGATAAAGATCAGATCTCATTCATAATTCTTTTTTTAAAAGTTAATTTTACTTTCTGAATGAAATGTTACGCTCTGTGAACTCCAGAATGGTGATTTGCATTTGAATGGCCATTAATCTGCTTTCCTATAGCTCGGTGGTTAGAGCATGGCGTTAACAACGCCAAGGTCATGGGTTCAATCCCAGGGATTGCACATACTCAATGTATAGTGATCAATGTATAGTATAATGCAATGTAAGTCGCTTTGGATAAAAG